>VWZE01020690.1:22256-33906 GCA_013396675.1 Eubucco bourcierii
GTGTTCAAGGTGGGTTTGGACGTGGCACTTGGTGCCATGGTCTGGTCTTGAGGGCTTGTGGTGATGGCTTGGACTTGATGAACTTTGAGGTCTCTTCTAACCTTGGTGATACTGTGATACTGTGAAGTTTCACCTTTGTGGAGGATGGGAAGGTATTCTGCCTGGCTTGTCAGGAAAGAGGTTTTTTTGCATCCTAGGCTGTGTAGTGATTCTTGGTGAAATGGTACCTAGATGATGGCAAGTCCAGAGTTTCAGCAGCCTTTAGAGCAGTTTTTTAGTTTATTTGAGAATGGTGTCCCAGCAGTACATTTACAGAGAGATGAGAAAATATGCAAATTTATATGTAAAATATTTATAAAATGATTTACTCAGAAAGAAGAATATATGTTTAATATTAACAAAACCTGTTTTGTCCTGTTTTGGGGCAGATGAATGTGTGATGTTTAAACTTCCTTACAGAAGTGTTTTTATAGCATCTACTTTTTCACTAATTTGGTACCTGGACAAATAAACTCTCCAAAAAATGTTGCCAAGTTATGAGTAAATGCAAAGTTATGAATAAATGTAGAAGTTGGTACTTGTAAGAAAGTTGTGTGCACAGTTTGCTAGTTGTCTGTTACGTAATCCTTCTGGGGCTGTAAGACAACAGTGTGATCTTGCAGTCAGTGTTGACTAAGGTTGTAGTGAAACCATCAATGTTTCTGGAATCCGTTTTAAACAATATGAATGTTCACTTGATGCGTGTATGTGCATTGACAGTGGCAAAGTTGTTCTTGGACCTACTGTGTAGGTGTCATTGGCGTCAGGAGATGACATTCACAGATTCATAAATTGCATTGGTTTGGAAGGAACCCTCAAAGGTAGCCTTGTCCAACTTCCCTCCAGTGAACAGGGACAGCTCCTACTAGAGCAGGCTGCCCAGGGCACACTGAGTGTGATCTTGAATGTCCCTTTGGATGAGACCTCAACCACATCCCTGGGCAACTTGTTCCAGTATTTTACACTTCTCATTGTAAGTGAACTTCTTCCTTATGTCTAACCTAAATTTACCCTGCTCCAGTTTCAAACCATTTCCCCTTGTCCTGTCATTACCCTGTCCTTTCAGACATCTGCTGGGCAGTATGGTTGGTAAATACAAGGTACATAAAACCTGCCTGTGAGAGTACTAAATCTTGAAGTAAGACTGCTTAAGACTTTTTAAAAAAATAAGATATTGAAGACCTACAAATATATTGTTAGCATTTTGATATGGAAGTGAGCTGCAGCACAGTTAGTTTTACAAAGATGAGCCAAGGACTCCTGAGGTAGTAGGATCTAAAAGGGAAATGTTAACTCCCTTAAGGAAAATAATTGGTGTTTCTCTAAGAAGGTGACATGGCTGACAGCCCACCTGAAGTGCCTCTGCATGGATGCACAGGCATGGACAACAAAGGGGAGGAGGAGTTGGAAGCTACTGTGCTGCTGGAAAACTAAGATACAGTGCCTGTTACTGAAACTTGGTGGGATGGATCCTATGACTCTGTGGCTATCAATGAATACAAGCTGTTCAGAAGTGTCAGGAGATGAAAAGAGGGAGGAGGTGTTGCCCTCCATGTTAAGAATAGAGTGTAAAGAGGTGTTCCTGAAGAATAGCCAAGTACAAGTTGAGAGCTAATGGATAGGCAAGAAGGGAAAACTTGTGATTGATGTCTACTTGTAGCTGCCTGATCAAGGGGAGTTTACTGATAAAGCCTTCTTACTCCTGCTACAGGAGATTTTGCACTCTCAGGCTCTTGTCCTTCTGGGTCATTTCCACTACCCCAGCATGCTGGAAAAGTAACACAGTTGTAGGCAATAAGAGGGGACTCCTGGAGTGCCTTGATGGTAACCTCTTGAGACAGGAAGCAGCCCTACCTGAGGGGATGTAATACTGCATCTGACGGTAACCAATAAAAGCAAAATCATCAGAGATGTCAAGATTGGCAACAGGCTGGGCTGCAGAGTTTGTGCACTGGTGGAATTCACAACCCTAAGGGATACAAATCAGACAAGGAGCGTCGTCGGGACCTTGAATTTCAGGAAAGCAAACTTCAGCTCTTCAGGGAGTTAGTCAATAGGACTCCCTGGGTGATGGCTCTTAGGTTCAAGGGAGTGGAACAGAGCTGGCAGGACACTTGTCATAGAGCAGTCTTGGCAGTCAGAAACATTGAAGCCATTTTTTTAAATTATAGAAAGGATGACCCTGGGAACTACTGTCAGCATCACCTCTGTGCCTGGGAAGATTGTAGAACAGATGCTCCTAGAAGCTCTACACATGGAGGACAAGTGTGTGATTTGAGACTGCCAGTGTGGCCTCACGAAGAAAGAGCAAGTCTGCCTGAGCAACCTAGTAGCTTTCTGTGATGTAGTGTCTACTTCAGTGAACAAGGGAAGGGCGATGGATATCATGTATCTGGACTTATCCAAGGTCTTTGACACACTCCCCCACTTCATCCTTCTCTCTAAGGTTGAGAGATAAAGATTTATTGGGTGAACTGTTTGATTGATAAGGAATTGGCTGGATGGTCACATCCAGAGGATAGTGCTCAATGTCCAGGTGGAGATAGCTGACAAGTGGAGTCTCTTGAGGATCCATACTGAGAACACTGCTGTTTAATGTTTTCATCAAGGGTGTAGACAGTGGGATTAAGTCCACCCTCAACTACTCTTCAAATTACACCAAGGTGTGGGTGCAGTTGATATGCCAGAGGGGATAGGTTGACATCCAGTGGGACCTGGAGAAGTGGCTGCAGGTGAATCTTAGGATGTTCAACAAGGCCAGGTGCAATGTCCTGCACCTAGGTTGGGACAATCATAGAATCATAGAATCATAGAATGGTAAGGTTGGAAGGGACCTCAAGGATCATCTAGTTCCAACCCCCTGCCATAGGCAGGGACACCTCCCACTAGTACAGGTTACTCAAGGCCTCATCCAATCTGGCCTTGAACACATCCAGGGAGGGAGCAGCCACAACCTCCCTGGGCAACCTGTTCCAGTGCCTCACCACCCTCACTGTAAAGAACTTCCTCCTAACATCCAGTCTAAATCTCCCCTCTGCCAGTTTAAACCCATTGCCCCTTGTCCTGTCATTGCAGGACCTTGTAAATAATCCTTCCCCAGCCTTCCTGTAGGCCCCCTTCAGATACTGGAAGGCTACTATCAGGTCCCCTCGAAGCCTTCTCTTCTCCAGGCTGAAGAGCCCCAACTCCCTCAGCCTGTCCTCATAGGAGAGCTGCTCCAGCCCTCTGATCATCTTTGTGGCCCTCCTCTGGACCCGCTCCAACACTTCCATGTCCTTCCTGTGCTGAGGGTTCCAGAACTGCACACAGTACTCCAGGTGGGGTCTGACGAGAGCAGAGTAAAGGGGCAGAATCCCCTCCCTTGCCCTGCTGGCCACGCTTCTCTTGATGCAGCCTAGGACTCGGTTGGCTGTCTGGGCTGCATGTGCACACTGCAGGCTCATGTTGAGCTTTTCATCAACCCAGACTCCAAGGTCCTTTTCCTCAGGGCTGCTCTCCAGCCATTCACCACCCAGCCTGTATTTGTGCTTGGGATTGTGCCTACCCAGGTGCAGGACCTTACACTTGGCCTTATTGAATTTCATCAGGTTGGCCTGGGCCCAACTCTCCAGCCTGTCCAGGTCCCTCTGGATGGCATCCCTGCCCTCTAGCAAGTCGACTGTGCCACACAGCTTGGTGTCATCTGCAAACTTGCTGAGGGTGCACTCCATTCCTCTGTCCATGTCACTGACAAAGATGTTAAACAGCACTGGTCCCAGCACTGACCCCTGAGGGACACCACTTGTCACTGGTCTCCAGGTGGACATTGTGCCGTTGATCACCACTCTCTGGGTTCGACCATCCAGCCAATTCCTTATCCAGCGAGTGGTCCATCCATCAAGTCCATGCTTTTCCAGTTTGGTGACCAGGATGTCATGTGGGACAGAGTCAAATGCTTTACTCAGGTCCAGGTAGATGACATCAGCTGCCTTTCCCTTGTCCACTGTCGCTGTGACTTCATCATAGAAAGCCACTAAATTTGTCAGGCAAGATCTGCCCTTGGTGAAGCCATGCTGGTTCCCACCAATCACCTCTGCTTTGTTTTCCATTTGCCTTAGCAGGACTTTCAGCAGGATCTGCTCCATGATCTTGCCAGGCACAGAGGTGAGGCTGACTGGTCTGTAGTTTCCAGGGTCATTCTTTTTACCCTTCTTGAAGATGGGTGTTATGTTTGCCCTTCTCCAGTCAGCAGGAACTTCACCAGTCTGCCATGACTTTTCAAATATGATGCACAGTGGTTTGGCAACTTCATCTGCCAGTTCCCTCAGGACCCGTGGGTGGATCTCATCAGGCCCCATGGACTTGTGCACATTCAGGTTTCTTAGGAGCTCATAGACATCATCTTCTACTATAGTAGGCAGATTTGCCTGCTCCCAGTCCTCACTTTCACCCTCATAATCCTTGTTATCAATACAGACTGGGGGATGATATAATAGAGAGCAACCCTGTAGAAAAGGACATGGGGGCACTGATGAATGAAACATGACCCCAGAGTGTGCACTTACAGCCCAGGTGACCAGTTGCATCCTAGGCTGCATCAAAAGCAGCATGGCCAGCAGACTGAGAAAGGTGATTCTGTCTCTCTGCTTTGGTAAGACCTCATGTGGTGGTGTACTGTGTTCCGCTTTGGAGTGCTCAATACAAGAAGGATCTGGACCTGATGGAGAGGGTCCAGAGGAGGGCAGCAAAAATAGGCAGAGAGCTGGAGCACTTCTATAAGAACAGGTTGTGAGGGAGTTTGATCTGATTGGCCTGGAGAAAGGAAGACTCCAGAGACACCTTGTAACAGCCTTCCAGTACCTGAAGGGGATCTATGAGAAAGCTGGGGAGAGACTACTTACAAAGACAACAGTACAAGAGGCAATGGCTTTGGTTTTAGACTATAGCAGGATACATTTAGAGTAGACATTAAGAAGTTCTTTGCTGTAAGGGTGGTGAAACACTGGAACGTGTTGCCCAGGGAGGTGATGGAGACTGCATCCCTGGAAACATTTAAGATCAGACTTGATGAGGCTCTAAGCAGCCTTATCTAGTTGGGAATGTCCTTGCTTTTACTGCAGGTGATTTGACTGGATAACCTTGTAAGGTCCCTTCCAAACCAGTGCATTCTATGATTCAATGTTGTTTTTGAAGTAGTAAACCCAGCCCTACATGTTATGTTTAGATATTGTGGCCACCTTCTCAAAGCTGGATCTGGAATTGTGGCCACCTTCTCAAAGCTGGATCTGGAATTGTGGCCACCTTCTCAAAGCTGGATCTGGAATTGTGGCCACCTTCTCAAAGCTGGATCTGGAATTGTGGCCACCTTCTCAAAGCTGGATCTGGAATTGTGGCCACCTTCTCAAAGCTGGATCTGGAATTGTGGCCACCTTCTCAAAGCTGGATCTGGAATTGTGGCCACCTTCTCAAAGCTGGATCTGGAATTGTGGCCACCTTCTCAAAGCTGGATCTGGAATTGTGGCCACCTTCTCAAAGCTGGATCTGGAATTGTGGCCACCTTCTCAAAGCTGGATCTGGAATTGTGGCCACCTTCTCAAAGCTGGATCTGGAATTGTGGCCACCTTCTCAAAGCTGGATCTGGAATTGTGGCCACCTTCTCAAAGCTGGATCTGGAATTGTGGCCACCTTCTCAAAGCTGGATCTGGAATTGTGGCCACCTTCTCAAAGCTGGATCTGGAATTGTGGCCACCTTCTCAAAGCTGGATCTGGAATTGTGGCCACCTTCTCAAAGCTGGATCTGGAATTGTGGCCACCTTCTCAAAGCTGGATCTGGAATTGTGGCCACCTTCTCAAAGCTGGATCTGGAATTGTGGCCACCTTCTCAAAGTTGGATCTGGAAAAGAGATGCTGAGGAACTTTGTCAGTATTCAGTGATTTTTGGTAGTTTTTGAGGACTATATAAAGGGGTGTAGTAGCTGCCTTTTTCTTTGGCTGATTGTAGTATTACACTGGTGGTCCATTTGAGACACTGTAGGGAAGGGTTGCCATCCAGAGGCATGTGGACAAGCCTGAGACATGAGCCCAAGCCAACCGTATGAAGTTCAACAAGGCCGAGTGCAAGGCCTTGCATCTGTGTGTGGGCAACCCTAAGCAAAAAGAGAGACTGGACAACGAGTGGTTTGAGTACAGCCTTGAGAATAAGGTTCTGGGGGTGTCGGCTGATGAGAACCTCAACACGAGGCAGCAGTGTTTGTTTGCAACCAACAAGGCCAACCATGTCCTGGACTGCATCAAAAGTGGCCAGCAGGATAAGGAATGTGATTCTCACCCTGTGCTCTGCTCTTTTGAGACCCTACCTGGAGTACTGTGTCCAGTTCTGGTCCCCAGCATAAGAAGGATCTGTTTGAGAGAGCCCAGAGAAGGGCCTGATGCACCTCTCCTGTGGGGACAGGCTGTGAGAGTTGAGACTGTTCAGTCTGGAGAAAAGAAGGCTCTGGGGAGAACTTGTAGCAACCTTCCAGTACCTGAAAGGGGAACACAGGATGTTAGGGGTTGGAAGGGAACTTGACAGGTCGAGTCCAACCCCCTTGTCAGAGCAGGACCATAAAATGTAGCTCGGGTCACACAGGAACACATCCAGACAGGGATGGAAAGTCTCCAGAGAAGGAGACTCCACAATCTCTCTGCGCAACCTGTGCCAGTGCTCTGGGACCCTTACAGTAAAATTCTTCCTCATGTTGAAGTAGAACTTCCTATGCTGTGGTTTACATCCATTACCTCCTTGGAGGTGTTCAAGGCCAGGTTGGATGAGGCCCTGAACATCCTGGTCTAGTGTAAGATATCCCTGCCCATGGCAGAGAGATTGGAATTAGATGATTTTTAAGGTCCCTTTCAATCCAAGCTTTTCTATGGTTATTAAAATAATTTGTGTAATCAAATAAAAACAGGTGGGCTGACGTAGAAGTCTTACAAATTTGTGTTAGCAAGCAGCATAATGAAGCTAGCTGGCATGGCTTTATTTTGTCCCTTACACACAGGCCTTGAAAGAGTAAGTTTAATTATCTTATCAGTGTCTGGAACACTCTTCACTGACTGCTTCTGTATATAAGATGCTCTGAGGATGGAATAGAGAGCCTTGCACTTCTGCAAAACTGAGATGGAGATATAAGACAGCTAAGCTGTGTAAGGTTCTTGTCATGTTGGAATTGAAAGGCATAATTAAAGAATTGGGGATTCCAGAGAGAAGGGCAGTTTGATGGGAAAGAAGGGTGAATATTCAGCAGCAGTGGAAAACCATCTTTTTGACTGGAGAGCAACCCTGAGGAAAAAGGATCTTACAGTCTGGGTTGATGAAAAGCTCAACATGAGCCTGCAGTGTGCACATGCAGCCCAGACAGCAACCGAGTCCTAGGCTGCATCAAGAGAAACGTGGCCAGCAGGGCAAGGGAGGGGATTCTGCCCCTTTACTCTGCTCTTGTCAGACCCCACCTGCAGTCCTGTGTGCAGTTCTGGAGCCCCCAGCACAGGAAGGACATGGAAGTGTTGGAGTGGGTCCAGAGGAGGCCACGAAGATACTCAGAGGGCTGCAACAGCTCTGCTGTGAGGACAGGCTGAGAGAGTTGGGGCTCTTCAACCTGGAGAAGAGAAGGCTTCGAGGGGACCTTAGAGTAACCTTCTAGTATCTGAAGGGGACCTACAGGAAGGCTGGGGAGGGACTATTGGCAAGGTCTTGTAATGCCAGGACAAGGGGCAGTGGGTTTGAACTGGCAGAGGGAAGATTTGGACTGGATGTTAGGAGGAAGTTGTTTGCAGTGAGGGGAGTGAGACACTGGCACAGGTTGCCGAGGGAGGTTGTGGATGCTCCCTGTCTGGAGGTATTCAAGGCCAGCTTGGAGGAGACCTTGAGTGACCTGTACTAGTGGAAGGTGTCCCTGCCTATGGCAGGGGGGTGGAACTAGATGATCCTTGAGATCCCTTCCAACTTTACCATTCTATGATTCTCTCAACTAACAACAATATAAGTTTTGCTGCTTTTGTTTGCCTGTTTGAGACTGGAGATAGAGAGGGAGAAAGAGAGAGTAACTTTGAGCCTTTCTGGGCAGTTTCTTCGTCTGGGAGAGAGTTTGGAATTCTATATTCTTTATAATTTGTATTTACAATTGTAAATACCTGTAGATATTTATAAATATGTTGTATATATATGCTTGTAGATTTTGCCATGCTGTAAATACAGCTTCGTCTTCCTTCCAAGTCCTCTGAGCTAATCTGGTAAATTTCAAATGGTGTAGGGGGAGAGAGTTCCTAAGCCCACTCACATCGAAGTGGCATCACAACTTCTAAAGTTTCAGTTTTGTGCTTAAGTTGAAGGTGTTGGAAAGGCAGAATCTAATTAAAGCTTGTCTTGTCCTCTTGAAACTCCACATTCTTGCATATTCTGTCAGTCTTTGAGAAGGATGAACCCCTTTATTAACTCTGGCAATGCAGAAAGAGATGGTTCAAAGTGACTGCTGTTTTCCTTCTGAAGAAATCTCCATCAGGCTAGTGCTGGACATAGAAATGCAGTGATCCTTAGTCAGAGCACCTGAAGTGGACATATTGGATGTTTAGTTGCTTATAAGAATGTTACATGGTGTAAATAACCATAAACCTGCTCTCTTCAAAGTGTTGTTAAAACAAAGGTGATTTCATTCTCAGGGGCAAGAAGTCAATACTGATCTCAGGAGGTAAATACCACTGTATTTACTGTTTGAATATCACAGATGCAGGCTTCATATGCTTGCAATGTTTTCTAGTGACTTTTGAATAGCATATTCTCTGAAATGTCTAAAACCTTAAATGATACATACAAATCATCAATGAAATTTAGCAGCTCACGTTGTTTGAGGCAGAAATTAGATTCCAGTGTCAGATACAGTTTACCTTTCACTTTGCAAGAAAAAGTAAACCATCAACCCTGCTGACCTGGGCTGGATTATTGGGTTTTTAATATTATTTTAATTGCTCATAGTATCTAAGGAGGCCAAGTTGGGGGGAAAAAAAAATTTTCTGTCACACAGATTGGTGTGCTTCAAAGGAAATGGTAATGGATTTGGTACATTCAGAGCACATTAGTTGATGTTATACCTTAGCTTTGATTGAAATTTAAAATAAAATAAATTAATCCTGTCATATGCCTCATTTGAACCACAAGCCTGTCCAACATTGTTCTCTCCATTATGAGAGCAAATTACATGCTTTGTCTAGTCTCCTTGTTAAACCTAGAAGTTGCTTTAGTTTTAGTTAATTCCTAGCAAAAATGTACTCTGTTGTAAGAGTAAATGGTGCATTGTCTATTAGAATTGAAGTATGGAAGATTTTGGGGAGGGGATTGCTTTGGGTTTTTTTTTTTTTTTTTTTTGTTTTGTGTGGGTTTTATTTTTGCTTTGTTTCTTTGGAAAACAAAAACAACCCTGAGACCCTTCCCAAGCCAACAAAAACAGTGAAACAAAATGAAAGAGACAAGAAGAAAAATCCCCTTCCCTGCCCCAGAACTCATCACCATAATGTTTGCTACATGTAAAATGATTCTGAGATAAAATCTTCCCTAAAGTCATTGGCCAACCACTTCATTAAGTGAAGAGGTTGGATGACCTGATACAGAAGTAGTAAGAATTTTTTATCGAGGGAATAAAATATTTTGTTAATGAGACCTTTAGGCATCTACTGATTTTTTTTTTTAATTTTTTTTTTCACTGTAAGTGTGAAACTGAAGGGGCTGCAATACTGTTAAAGAAACTTTCAGAACCTAAAGTTTGATAATTGAAGGTAGAAATGAAAGCGAACTCGTTAGGCTTTTTTAGCACAATGATACCCTCTAGTGGGAGCAGTGTTGCATTTAGAGAAAGAGTAAAGCACAACGTCCTGATTGAACGGCAAGGTTCTAATTAGACCTAGTATGTGGGTACTTATATAGCAACAGCAGAATAGAGTAAAATTTGAAAAGCCAGTTCTGACATCTATGATGCAAATGTCATCTGCAACTAAAGTGGGTGTCTCTTACTCTGATCATTGTAAAGTTGTTGCTTTGCGAAAAGTGAACAGCAATCGATTTGAGGTTAGTAGGATTTCATCCAAGAAGTCTCCTAAAAACAGCACTTAAGGCAAGTCAGAAGTGTATCCTGCACATCCAGTTGTCACACACCAATTGGGTTTTTCTGTTGGTTGCTTGCTTTTGCTCCCTGCTTCAAAGTGAGCTTCTCCAGACTATGCTTTCCTCTCAAAACCAGAGGTTAATGTGGGTGCATCCAGTTTAGTCTTACATTCTTTAATCTGTAATGTGTGTGCTGTATTTGCAAATGAAAGAGAAAGGTAAGGAAATGTTGGATAGGCATGTGGTGAAAGATGTGTTGTGCTGGCTGGAAGACATTACTTCTAAATGCTTGTGTTTGTTCAGGGCTTGATTATTATAGGAGAAGTGATAGGATGGAAGGAGTTCATTTGCCTGGGTATTTCAGTTTCCAGATCCCAGGCTGAATATATGGGTGAGGATTTGGCAGCAAAGAGGAATCTTATAACTGACCTATCTTTGGTAAGACTGTTGTGGAAAGGGAGAAATAAGTGATGTGACTCTTAGAAAAGAGATCCTGCTGGGTGCAGGGGATGGTTTGGGCACTTAAGCATGGGTTTAATATTCAAACTGAGGCTTTTAATTTGTAATTTTCTCTTTTGAGGTTTTCATTCTCTGTTGCACAAAATGCTACAAAATTAGCGGGGTACATCCCCTGCTGTTAGCCCGTTTCTCACAGGGAAGGATGTGGTAGTTGTAGCAAACTGTTTTCTTTGGGACTTGCAGTAAGCAATTATCTTGGTATGACTTCAGCAGCCATGGTAATGTTTTATGCTGATGTTAGTTTTTCTGTTCTAATTAGACAGTAGATTTCTTGATAATTGATCATAAGAAGCAGAATTTGTCCGTTGGGTGAAGACCTTTCAGTATGTTCCCACTGGAAGTGTTCTTAAGTTTTAAATACAAAGAACACTGTTGTTATTTGTGTGTGGCTGAATGTCTCCAAAGTTAATACCACAAAGTTTTTGGAATTTGCAGTATGGAATGACATGGAGAAATAGCTACAGGAATACAACCACAACGGAGGGTTGTGCTGCCATTCAGCAAGCCTTAGACAGGCTGAAAGTTGGGTGAGGAGAAATTGAATGGAACTCAACAAGCACAAGTGTGGAGTCTCGCACCTGGGAAGAACAAACCCAGGGATTGGTATAGGCTGGAGACTGACTTGCTGGAGAGCAGTGAAGGAGATAAGGACCTGGGGGTCCTAGTGGATGGGAGGTTTACCATGAGCCAGCAATGTGCTCTTGTGGCCAGGGGAGGCAATGCCATTCTGAGTATTGGAAGGGCTGTGGGTCGTACATTGGGAGTAGTTCTGCTCCTCCTCTACTCTGCCCTCCAAGGCTGCATCTGGAATACTGTGTCCAGTCCTAGGCCCCTCAGTTCAAGAAGGACATGGAGCTTCTCTGTGTGCTTGAGAGAGTGCAGCACAGAGCCACAAAGATGATGAGGGGAATGGAACATATCTGTTAAGAGGAAAGACTGAGGGAGCTGCAACTCTTTAAACTTGCAGAAAAGGAGCCTGAGAGG
>VWZE01020690.1:34027-46529 GCA_013396675.1 Eubucco bourcierii
CCTCTCTGGAAATACTCAAACCCCTGCCTGGATGTGTGATCTGTTCTAGATGCTCCTGCTCTGGCAGTGGGGTTGGACTGGATGAGCTTTGGAGGTCTCTTCCAGCTTCTGACATTCTGTGATTCTGTGTGAAACTTCTTAACCTGTCTCCAGTAGGAATGACCTAAATGTTTGAGTAGACATGTGACAGAGGGAGTTTGTTGCAAAGGCTCGTACATCTGCATTAAATTAACTGCTCTGGACTTAAACAAAAAAGGAGGGAAAGGAAGAGAAGAGGATTTGTTGGAAAACCATGACTTAATACTTTATCTGGAAGTATATTAATGTCTGTCAGAGACTATATTAAACTTGATAGCTTACTTCAGTGTGCTGTTTAATTTCCTGATCAGCTGTTTCCTAGAAAATGTAGTAGGCAAGTAAAAAAATGCGGTACTGTCAGTGATTGCTAAGTCCTTTATGTATAGCTAAGATTGTTGGGAAGCTATGGGTGGTATATAGGTTAAAGTTCGTAGATCTCTGTGGCATGAAAACCAACAAACCATATGAAGCAGTAAAATTGATTTTGCAAATTTAACAAGCAGGTATTCTCAGAAGTTAGTTTGGTTTTGGTATCCAAATCATCAGAAATTATTACAGAACCTTCTGAGTTCATGGATGAAACATCAGGCAAAGCATGTCTGGTGAGACTTTTTTTTTGTTTTAAAAGAGAGAAATCTTTGGAGATGATAAAAGTTATCCTCAAAATGTAGTTATTTGGTGCTATTAACTGTGATTCTTGATGTATTTGCTTTTAATACACTGTTTCACAGACAGCAGTGCTTTCAGAGGAGATGCTGAGAGGCAACTAAAGACATGGTTCCAGTATTCATGTAAGCACAGTGCTTACATGTTAGAAACAATTAGATAATGCCTCAAGCTACCCCTGTAGATAAAGAAACTAAAGGCGAAAATGATAAAATCATTTTATCCACTGTTCATCTGAATGTAATGTTGCAATAGTTTGAACAAGTAGCAGAGATTTTAAAGAAATTACTGTTGCTTTCCTGTATTATTAGTTGTGGTGAAGCATCTGTTCAGATCATAGAGTCGACTAGCACAACAGGAAGACAGAGAGTTTGTTTTTGCAATTAGTAGCAGTCCTAGGATTAAAATAAGGAGCTGGCTGTTTTGTTCTGGCAGCTTTTTTTCTGTAAGGTTGGCTGTGCTTGTACCAAATGTGAGGGACTTGTTGTAGGTGATGCTGAAGGAGGACATTGATGAAAATCTCCTGCCTTAATTGTGTATACTGGCTGCTTTTCTGGAGACCCTTTAATTTGTTGCAGACAGATTACAAGATGAGGACACTTCTCCTGCACTTAACTAAGTAACCAAAAGAGAACTGAGACCACAGAGAACAAAAAACCTTTAGAGCCTATAAATCCTTTCTCTGACATGTACAGTGTGACAACTTTACAGTGCTAAATTTGAACTTGAGAGAAAGAGGTTGAACAGAGCTAATGTAGCCTTACTTCAGGAAACAGCTTCACTGTTCTCTGTTATGTAAAATGGGAAAAAAAAAGTAGCTTCTACCTCATGGGGCATGTCAGGGATGGTTATGGCATTCTTCAGAATTTAAAGTACTGCAGAGCATGAAAGGGAAAGCAAAAAAGGTAGTGGATTTTTGTCAGTGGTTGGTTTGCTTATTGTTGTTTGTGGTGTGTGTTTTGTTTGTGTGTTTTTTTGTCTTGATCAACCATTATACCATTTATCTTTCTAAGAATGCTTAGCCTGAGATTCCTAACTGAACACTCAAAGTACCCAGTCAATACCGCTGTGTAAACGTGCATCCAGAATACCCAGTCAATACTGCTGTGTAAACGTGCATCCAAAGAGATTTTAAAACTTAGCATATATTCTTATTTCAGGTGCTTGAGTTTGCTCTCCTGAAATTAAAATCTTGAATTCTTTAAGGGCAATGTCTCTTAAATTAAGACAAATACGTTTAAATACTAAGTCTTGTCAGCGACGTGTGTCAGAGACTGCTGGCTCCTTTTAGGCATTAAGAGGCAAGCACAACAAATCTGCCTTCTATTTAAAAAAAAAAAATAAAAAATTTTAAGTGCATTTATTGCTGTTTCAAAGCAGTTTTGTTTGTTTGCAGGTGTCAGCTGTGATGCATGTTTAAAAGGCAATTTTCGGGGCCGCCGATACAAGTGTTTAATTTGCTACGATTACGATCTGTGTGCAACTTGTTATGAAAGTGGCGCAACGACGACGAGGCATACGACTGACCACCCGATGCAGTGCATACTAACCAGAGTAGATTTTGGTAAGTAGTGCTCTCAAACTTCAGTAGAATTTGTCTGCAATCGTCATGTGGATTTTCATGCTTCTTCTTACAAAGAATGCTTTCCCTATTAGCACCCAGAAAGCAAGAGCAAGTTCTCATTCTCTGACAAACAGGCAAGAGGTTTTTTTGATGTAGCATGCAAGAAATACTGTGGTGGGGTTTTTTTTGGTTTTGTTTTTTTTTACCTCTGTGTGTGTGTGTGTATGTGTATATATTTATATTTCATTCTTTACTTTGGTCTAATACTTTGGCTTGGGGAAGCGTGGCTGGAGAGATACCTGGCAGAAAGGGACCAGAAGGTTGTAATAGGCAGCTGAACATGAGCCAACAGTGTGCCCAGGTGGCCAAGAAGGCAAATGGCATCCTGGCTTGTATTTAAAATGCTGTGGCCAGCAGGATCAGGGAGGTGATTGTCCTCTTGCACTTGGCTTTGGTCAGGCCATGCCTCAAGTATTGTGTTCAGGTTTGGGCACTGCAATACGGGAGAGACCTGGAGGTGCTGGAGCGGGTCCAGAGGAGGGCAGTGAAGCTGTGAAGGGCCTAGAGAATAAATCTTATGAGGAGAGACTGAGTGAGCTGGGGATGGTTAGTTCAAAAAAGAGGAGGCTGAGGGGGGACCTCATTATTGTCTACCTGAAGGGACATTGTGGAGAGGCTGCTTCTGGTCTCTTATCACAGGTAATGGGAGACAGAACATGGGGAAATGGCCTCAAGCTGAGGCTGGGGAGGTTTAGATTGGACATTAGGAAGAAGTTTTTCACAGAGTGGTCAGGGGCTGGAATGAGCTGCCCAGGGAGGTGATGCAGTTCCCCACCCTGGATGTGTTTAAGGGTGGTTTGGATGTGGTGCTTGGGGCAATGGTTTGAGGTGAATCTTGTGGAGTAGGGTTCTAGGTTTGACTTGGTGATCCTGAGGGGCTTTGCCAGCCTTAACGTTTCTGTGACTCTCTGAGCACAGGTTTTTAAAATAAGAAGTATGCTTTCAAAAAATGGCTGTTCCTAATGAACTTCAAGTTTAGAAGATGTGGCAACCTTCTCTGCCAGTTTGCTTTGCTTAAGTGCCACAGTGCCATGAGTGGTGCAAGATCCTGGTGAGGTTTTGGAGGAGTGTTGTTTGCTGAGTAGGTAGGTCTGTAGGTACAGCAGGTGTAATGAGTATAAAAGATGAGTGGCAAGGACTACTACCCTGTAGTCTTCTTGGAACTGATTTTAAGATCTGCTAATTTAATTCTGCAAATCATTTTCAATATTGAAAATAAAAAATTACCTTCTATCCAGCTTGTTGTTTCTGTTGCACTGTATGTGACAGGTTGTAACTCATGAGTTACTTCTGTGACAAACCTGTTGCTGGACTTGAATTTCATTTCTGTTGAGCCCATGGGGCTGTCATTTTACTGTTTTCTTTTTTTAGCATTTCTGGGTGTATTTATATTTTGAATTATTTAAGTGTGATGATTTCTGAAGTGTATTGAGTTGTAAATTACTTCTACCTTTTTGATTAAAACATAATTAGAATCTGCCTTATTGCTTTAGAGTATAGGTATATATAGAAACATGCAGCTGTTTTTTCAAAATGGCCTTTCAATAAAAATTTCTTCTATTTTATTGTAATTCTCAGGCCTTCTTTTGCCCTCTGCCTGGGCATGATTTAAAAAATGCACGCTCTGTGACTCAGGGGATTGGAAGGAAATAATTTAATGTATTATCCAAAATACATGTAGCTGTTTTAGCTTGCATATATGTCTTCTCAATTGTTTGGTTTTTTCTTTTTCATCTTTGTGTTATAGTGTATTAATTCAGAATTCTGGTCCTTACTGATGGAGTTCAAACCTCTTAGCCCCTTAGCAACAGTTATTCTTGGGTGTTACACATAAACTAAAAGGAATCCATTGCTGTAAACCTTAAATGCTAGTAGAAGTAGGAAGACAAGCGTTAAGCCTACGCTGCATGTCAAAGCTTTCAGTGTACTGCAGTGAGGACACTTGTTCTAAACACTACTCTCTTGAAAACATGCTTATGTTCAGAACCAAAGAATGTCTAACAAGTGTGTTTTGTTTCTTGGAACTTGGATATTTCTGTTCTGGAAGTCCTTGATAAATGTATCTCTTGGTTTAATACATTTTATTGGTGTGCCTTGTAGGGGTAGACAGGTTGCTTTGTGCTTTTTAAGTCTGTGTGAGGAATACAGATGGCAAATTGGAAGAAGCTTCTCAGTGAAGTATTGAGGCAAGACTTCAATAAAAGTAATAGGATTCTGAGGGCTCCTTCTGCATTGATTGGTTATTATGCAATTGTGGTTTCTTTAAATCAGAATAAAAAAACAAGCTCTAGAGAGTCCATTTGGTTGGTTTCAGTGCATTTGTCACACAGGTAGGAAAAGAAAGATCCAGGGAGACCTTACAGTGGCCTTCTAGTACCTGGAGGGGGGCCTACAGGAAAACTGCAGTGAGACTGCTTATAAGAGCTTCTGCTGATAGGACAAAGGGCAGTGATTTTAAATTAAAGCAGGGTATATTTACATTGGACATTAGGAAGAAGCTTTTTACTGTGAGGTTGGTGAGACACTGGAGCAGGTTGCCCAGAAAAGCTGTGGATGTCTTATATCCCTGGAAACATTTAAGACCAGGCTGCGTGAGGCGTTGAGCAAGACAGTCTAGTGGAACATGTGCCTGTCTGTGGCAGGGGTTTGGAACTAGAGGATCTTTAAGATCCTTTCGAACTCATGCCATTCTGTGGTGACTTTTAAGTAAGCAAAACTTCATTAGAAACACGTAACAGAGGGCTGATAATATAGGTAGATGTGTGAACTATAGCTTGTCTTCTGCTTTTGGCTCTAATGGGGTTTAATTCAACAGGATGAAAACTGTTTTTAATAGAAGTAAACAAAGTTTTTACCAATGGTTAGGAGAGTAAAAGGTGACCATTTCACTAAGGAGAAGGAAGTGGAGTTAGAGATCCTTCCATAGCAAAACTTACCATAGAATTGTCAGGACCTCAAGGATCATCTAGCACCAATCCCCCTTCTGTGGGCAGGGACACTTCACACTAGATCAGGTTGCCCAGAGCCACATCCAACCTGGCCTGAAAAAATTCCAGGGATGGGACTTCCACCACCTCCCTGGGCAAACTTGTTCCAGTGTCTCACCACCCTTGTGGTGAAGAACGTTTTCCTATCATCCAATCTGAATCTACCCACTTGGTAGTTTTGCTCCATTCCCCCTAGTCCTGTCACTACCCAACCTCCTAAGAAGTCCCTCACCAGCTTTCTTAAGATACTGGAAGGCTACAAGGTCTCCTTGGAGCCTTCTCTCCACACTGAACAGCCCCAACTTTCAATCTTTCTCCATAGGAGAGGAGCTGCAGTCCTCTGATCTTCCTCATGGCCTTTCTCTGGATATGTTCCAGCATGTCCTTTTCTTTCTTGTAATAGGGTTTCCAGAACTGGACACAGTGCTCCCGGTGGGGTCTCAGCAGACTGGAGTAGAGGAGCATACTCCCCTCCCTGGTCCTGCTGCCCACACTGCTGTTGATGCAGCCTGAGATGTTTGGCTCTCTGGGCTGCAAGTGCACACTGGAGGCTAATGCTGGTGGCTCATGTTGAACTTCTCATCCACCAGCACCCCCAAGTCCTCTTCTTCAAAACTACTCTCAAGTCAGTCACTGCCCAGTCCGTATCAGTGGCTGGGATTGCCCCAGTCTGAATGCAGGACCCTGCGCTCGGTCTCATGGAGCTTCATGAGGTTGTCTTCTGCCCACCTCTGCAGCCTGTTCAGGTCCCTCTGGATGGATCACTTCCCTCCAGCTTGCCAGCTGCACCACACAGCTTGATGTTATTAGCAAACTTGCTGAGGGTTCCTCAGTGCCACTCTTAATGGCGCTGATGAAGATTTTGGATGAGAATGGTCCCACTACTGATCCTTGACAGACTCCATTTGTCACTGCCTCCGCTTGGACATGAACCCATTGACAGCCACTCTTTGGGTGCAGCCATCAAGGTAGTTTTTTAATCCACTGATGCAGGCACTTCAAAGGAATCTAGTGTCATATTTCTGATTTTCTAAGTATGTGCATGGGTCAGTGAGTTGTTTGTTCAAGGTCTATCTACAGCTGATGAAAAGGACCCTGTGTTACCTCCATCTCTCATCACTGTTCTGACCAGTACTACGTGCAGAAATTGTGGCGTGTGCTTAACTACTTTGTGCCTAAAGCTGTGACCAAATTGAGGTTTATGATAGACAGTTGATCACCTGGATGGTCCTTTGTGTCTGGGGTTGATTCAACATAGGGAACATTAACATTGTTTACTTCTATTAAAATTATTGTAGACTGTACTACTGCAGGAAGATGGACTTCTTCAGGTACAATGAGGATTTTGTCACCTTCATGTTTTTCAGTTTATTATTACCACTTGCTTGATACTTGGACTAGTACAGGAATCTGTATGAGAACACTGTAGACAAACAAAAAGCCATAGTGAGTTCTGGCTGTGTGTTCACTCTTGCACCATCAGGTTGGCAAATTTCTCTCAGTGTGTGACCTAGTGTTAATTCTGAAGCAAGATGGTATCTAGCACAATGGCAGTGCTATTGTTCTTCAGTCTCCACAAGAAACACTAGGAAGAACACTAACACATGCACAGTGTGATATGCAGCTGCAACAGGAACAAAGCCTAAAATAAAAGTGTTTCATATGACAACTGGCTTTTAAAACACAAAATCACAAAAAAGTGAATTTATTTCTGAGAGGTCATAGGAGTGTGCTTGCTGAGCAGCTGTTGTGATTTTTTGCTTTCTGCTGAAGATGGCTTTTCAGGACAGTGGAGAAGGTCAAAGCAAATTTCTGGTTCTCCTGAAAAAAGAATCCTAAACTGTTGGGATGCTTTATGATTTTTAAGGGTATGGGTTGCATGTTATGCTTACCAAAAAATGGAGAAATCTTTAAGAAATCTTACAAGATAGGGCACTAGAAGGTGGAGGGAGCAAGAGTTGGTTAATATTCAGGCATCCCCAAACTCCTAAAGAGTAACAAATCAAGTAAGGGAGCAGGAGCAAGGTTTTCAATACTGTTTCACCCAGCGTTCTCATAGCCAAACTTAAGTGTGTATCGGGTGATTGGATGGAGAGATTGAAAACTGCCTGAAGGACAGGCTCTCAGAGGGTTATAGTCAGTGGGATAGAGTCTATATGGAGGTCTGTGGCTGGTGATGGGGACGAGTACTGAATCCAGTTCTGTTCAACATACTCATTAGTGATCTGGACAAAGGACACAGTCACTCTCATCAAGTTTACTGCTGATAAAAAACTGAGGGCAGTGGCTAACAAAGCAGAAGGCTGTGCTGCTGTTCAGTGTGACCTGGATAGGCTGGAGAGTTGGGTGGGGCGGAATCTAATGAAGTTTAAGAAGGGCAAGTGTAGAATACTGAATCTAGGGAAGAACAACCTCATGTATCAGTACAAGTTGGGAGCTGTTCTGGCTTTGGGAAAAGGATCGGGGAGTTGTGGATAACAGGCTGACCAGGCGACAGCAGCATGGCCTTGTGGTTCAGTGCCTTCCTTGTGGATGTACTGGTGACTGATTTAACTTCTGACAGGTGCATTTTTTTTTTCCCCAGACAAAGGTGTGTTTAATTGGCGTGTGTGTAAGTTTGCTGTGTTTTAGGAGAAAGATGTGGAAGGAGGGATGAGTAGGAGAACTGCAGGAGTATAATCAAAAGACCATAAATAAGATTTGATTTTTTTTTTCCAATAAATGGCTTGTTTCATGTTCTCAAAGCAGGGACCAGAAATACAGGATTTGAAAGTTTCCCCTTTGTGACAAAACAGTACATACTGTTGGAATTCTTGGCACCTGGGCTGAGCTGGCAGCATATCTTAGGAAAAAAAAAAAATGTTTACCCGCATGGAGATATGGTTACCACTCTCCTCAGGTTGGTTGTGGACCTGTGGCCTTCGCCTAGCTGGAAGAATCACCTAAAAATGTTGAGGGATTATTTTCTGTCTAGATACTAGATGCAGAAATTACTTTCTACGTACATATCTTGCATTCTTTCCTTCCATAGTTTATTTTTTTGTCCTGAGGTTGGGGAGCTTCAATGTTAGCAACTGCTTTTCATCAGTGCAAAAGTTACAAACCTACAAACCTAAAAGTTATAGCCAGTGTGTAACAGGTAATTGTATTTATTTTTCTCTTTCAATCTTTTGCATATTTGAGACATTTCAAAAGCTACTTATGAAGCAGTAATTCAGCTATGGCATAAGTGTTGATGTACAGTATCACTGAGAACATACAGAATTTATTTTAAAATCATTTTGAGGTACTTTCCAGAGTTCAGGTTTTGCAAACTCACCTTATGCTTAAAAAATGTCATAGGTTACCCTGATAAGGGTGGAGGAAAAGCAAAGGTTTGGCAGTATCAGCAGCATCATAGGAGTCTTTGCTCCTACTCAGTATTAGAAAACTCAGGTGTTTACTAATGAAAAGGAGATGTAATCTGTCTGGGTTTTGTCATCAGTAATTGAAGGCTTCTTCAATGTGGCCTTTACAGAAGATTATCATAGCTGTTCATATTAAACACAAAATTAATTTGGCAGTGATTATATTGAAATACGTTTGGAAACAAGTTTACTTGAACAAAACAGAATGATGCTACCACTATGAAGTAACCTCTGTTTAAACCCTTTCTGTTACAGATTTGTACTATGGTGGAGAAGCTTTCTCTGTAGAGCAGCCACAGTCTTTCACTTGTCCTTATTGTGGGAAAATGGGTTATACGGAAACATCTCTTCAAGAACATGTTACTTCTGAGCATGCAGAAACATCAACAGAAGTGGTAAGAAGCTTCAGAATTTGCTTCCACTTGTGGTGTAAATATATCAAGAAGAACGTCTTCTCTGGAAAATTGGTATCCTCTTGTTGTTCCTTGAAGCGTTCCCTCATTTAAATGCTTTTTAAGATAGACCTACAATTCAGGGTGACATGAAAACTGTGTTTTAGGGGCATCGTAATACAGTGAACATGCTTTCTGTTTTTATGTTTGTTTGTCCTGATGTAAAGGCTACCTTGTGTAGGAATCTTACAGAATTTAAAATGTTCTCCTGTTTGTTAAGCACTTTTCACAACCAGTTCATAATTATCCTGCTTGTAACTTGTGACTGGGGCAGTCTTTTGTACCTGCTGGAGATGAAGACATGTGGACAGTGTGTTTGTCGAACAGCGTTCTTAAGGAGCCTGATACAACATTTATGCAACGGAAGCTGCCATTGGCCAAGTGTGAGGTCCTGCACCTGGGCAGGCACAGTCCCAAGCACAACTCCAGGCTGGGTGGTGAATGGCTGAGAACAGCCCTGAGGAAAAGGACCTTGGAGTCTGGGTTGATGAAAAGCTCAACATGAGCCTGCAGTGTGGGTGCAGCCCAGACAGCAGCTGTGTGCTGGGCTGCATCAAGAGCAGTGTGGGCAGCAGGGCAAGGGAGGTGATTCTGCCCCTTTACTCTGCTCTTGTCAGACCCCACCTGGAGTCCTGTGTGCAGTTCTGGAGCCCTCAGCACAGGAAGGACATGGAAGTGTTGGAGCGGGTCTGGAGGAGTGCCACGAAGGTGATCAGAGGGCTGGAGCAGCTCTCCTATGAGGACAGGCTGAGAGAGTTTGGCTTTTCAGCCTGGAGAAGAGAAGGCTTTGAGGGGACCTTAGAGTAGCCTTCCAGTATCTGAAGGGGACCTACAGGAAGACTGGGGAGGGACTGTTGACAAGTTCTTGCATTGCCAGTATAAGGGGCAATGGTTTTGAACTGGCAGAGGGAAGATTTAGACTGGATATTAGAAGGAAACTCTTTCCAGTGAGGGTGGTGAGGCACTGGCACAGGTTACTCAGGGAGGTTGTGGCTCCTCCCTGGCTGGAGGTGTTCAAGGCCAGATTGGCTGAGGCCTTGAGTGAGCTGTAGTAGTGGGAGGTGTCCCTGCCTATGGCAGGGGGTTGGTACTGGATGATCCTTGAGGTCACTTCCAACCTTACCATTCTTATGATTGTTTTGAAACTAGTGCTGTTGAAGCAGGGGCTTCTTTCTCTCTTTGACACTTCACAGGGTCAAAAATACACTTCATTGAAGTATTTCCGTTGACACTTGTTTATCTGAGGTGTTAGCACCTTCTTCCCCAATTGTGTTTGGAAACCAGAGAAAGTAGCACAACATCAGATCAACTGATTCCTAGAAAAATCTGAGTGCTTGAAGTAGGTTACTCATCGCTTAATACATTGAAACTACTTCTAAAGCATGGTGGTGTTTTTTTTTATTTTTCTGCGTTTCTTAACTTTCATGGAATTCTGTGGGAGAAAACACACCTCTTTCTCTCCAAATCTGTTGAGGATCTTTTATAAAGGAGTGATAGGGGGGAGGTAGTTTGTTCACTTTTGAGACCAGGTGTTCTGATATTTCTTAAAGGTATGAAGTGTTTGCACTTTAGGATCGTAATCTGTGCTTTGGGATCATGATTTAATGTACTGACGTACTTCAGTTTCTATCATTTCCTTGAAATATTCTTCACAGCTTGCAAACATTAGCATCAGCCACCTTTGGATGACATTCTTTGGCAGCTTAGTATTGCAGTTCTGATTTGCACCACTTGATGTCAGTGATATGTTCCTGACAGGGAATGTTAAGATTCCAAGTATTTTGTTTTGGCATGTCAGGAAGGCTGCGGAGGGATTACTTGCAAGGTCTTGCAATGACAGGACAAGGGGCAGTAGGGTTAAACTGGCAGAGGGGAGATTGAAACTGGATGTTAGGAGGAAGTTATTTACAGTGAGGGTGGTGAGATGCCGGCACAGGTTGCCCAGGGAGGTTGTGGCTGCTCCCTGGCTGGAGGTGTTCAAGGCCAGACTGGCTGAGGCCTTGAGTGACCTGTGCTAGTAGGAGGTGTCCCTGCCTATGGCAGGGGTTGGAACTGGGTGAGCTTTGAGGTCCCTTCCAACCTTACCGTTCTATGATTCTGTGTCCTTGTTTGCAACTGTGACTTCTAGCACTCTGTGTATAAAGACTAAATCTGTGGTTCTAGATAACCTGCTCTTCCCCTGACTGCTGCAAAAAGGTGTATGTATTAGATACATTTTTCTCCTCTCTCTGAGTCAGTCTGCAACATAGTTGTTATCTTTGCTCCAAGCAATGATACAGGATTTAGTCTTTGAATATAATTGTGCTAAGTATTGACTCTAACTTTTGTGATAAATGTTTTGTTGTGCATGCACACGAAACTACTTTAAGACTGCTACAGTTTTACTGTAGACAGTGAAAGGCTACATACTAAAGAGGAAAATACTATGAATTCTGAATATTTGTGGTCTTAAACTTCCAGCCAATTATTTCAGTTTGGATACTGAGCTTGTAGTCCTTATACTATCACTGTCCATCTAAAGAGGTGTCTTATTTTAGATGTCTGTTGTCAGATCTTTAAGAAAGTCTATATGAATGGAATTGCTTTTAATTTGCAGTCCCCACCCCCTGTTGTGTTGTTTTTTAAAATGGCCCATTAGGTTTTGCCATTTTTATGTTCAGAGTGGTGTAGAAATTTCACTTTCTACCATTTGTGGGGTTTTTTTCCCTCAATTATTTGGCCTTGGGTACTGGATTAACACACCCCAATCCCACAAGCTGCACCCACCACAGATGGGATGGAAGGCAGTACCTAAAAACAGAACCCCTGGGTTGAGATGGGGAGTTTAATGAGATGATACAATGTGCAGTTACCTAAGCCTGTGTTGCAGAAACCACAGCAGGAGCTGACAATAAAATGCTGGCTCGCAGCTAGCCCAGCAGAAAAGCCCAACACCTAAAAAACAGAAATTGGAAGCAGCAACCAAAACCAGGAAGCCTCTCATGCTCCAATCTGAACATCAAGCCCCATGATCACAGTATCACCAAGGTTGGAAGAGACCTCAAAGTTCATCAAGTCCAAGCTGTTACCACAGACCTCAAGACTAAACCATGGCACCAAGTGCCACGTCCAAACCCACCTTGAACACCTCCAGGGACGCTGACTCCACCACCTCCTTGGGCAGCCCATTCCAGCAGTCAATGACTCTCTCAGGCAAGAACTTTCTCCTCACCTCCAGCCTAAACTTCCCCTGGCACAGCTTGAGACTGTGTCCTCTTGTTCTGGTGCTGCTTGCCTGAGAGAAGAAGG
>VWZE01020698.1:9915-29987 GCA_013396675.1 Eubucco bourcierii
CCTGGAGAAGAGAAGGCTTCGAGGGGACCTGATAGTAGCCTTCCAGTATCTGAAGGGGGCCTACAGGAAGGCTGGGGAAGGATTATTTACAAGGTCCTGCAATGACAGGACAAGGGGCAATGGGCTTAAACTGGCAGAGGGGAGATTTAGACTGGATGTTAGGAGGAAGTTCTTTACAGTAAGGGTGGTGAGGCACTGGAACAGGTTGCCCAGGGAGGTTGTGGATGCTCCCTCCCTGGATGTGTTCAAGGCCAGACTGGATGAGGCCTTGAGTAACCTGTACTAGTGGGAGGTGTCCCTGCCTATGGCAGGGGGTTGGAACTAGATGATCCTTGAGGTCCCTTCCAACCTTACCATTCTATGATTCTATGATTCTATGATTCTAAATACATTTTTTTTTACTATTTTAGTTATTTAGTATCTAAATAGTTTTTTAGCTTTTGAGGAATTGTTATTCACCTGCAAGACGGAGCTGAAACCAAACTGAATTTGCTTTTATACCAACCATGGTAGACCCTCTTCATCAAATCTCGTGCAAATGACTTTTTTCCAAACTGTCCAACCAAAATATAGATTTTGAAATGTCCACAAACCCTCCCAGAGTGTTTAGTATACTTTAGATGAATGTCATAATAAAAGTACTAGTTTTATTACTCCACTTTCAGCAGATGGTCTGAACTATTAAGAATCAATCTAAGCCTACAATGGCAGCTATTCTATATCCAGACCTCAGCAGTTCAAACTCATTGTTTATCTGTCAATATGAAAAGCAGCTAAACATTCACCCATTAGATCTGACTACTTTTCACCTAAAATTCTTATCTCTTTTTCCTAGTTCCTTTTAGTTTTTTTCCTGGTAAATTATTCCTCTAAGTTCTACAGTAATCTGGGCACCCATTCTCAATTCCCACAAACACATTAAAAAAATGTATTTTATGAGAATATCTAGTCTTCATGTAGCAGACTTTTTGAAGAACCTCAAAGTATGGAATCTGCATCACATGGGACAAATAACAGAATCACACGGAACTTTAGACGCTGTAAGGGACCTCCAGAGATCATCAAGTCTAACCTTCCTGCCAAGGCAGGATGACCTAGGGTACGTCACACAGGAACACATCCAGGTGAGTTTTGAAAGTCTTCAGAGAAGAAGACTCCATAACCTCTCTGGGCAGCCTGTTCCAGTGCTCTGTCACCTTCACTGTAAAGAAGTTTCTCCTCATGTTGAGGCGAAACCTTCTGTGTTCCAATTTGTAGCTGTTGCTTCTTGTCCTATTGCTGCTGACCAGCAAAAAGAGATTGGGCCCATCCATCTGACACCCACCCTTCAGGTATTTTGTACACATTGATAAGATCTCTTTTCAGTCTTCTCTTCTTATACCTATTACTCAGATGAGACATCTGAGGTATGAGATAATTTTCCTACACAATTGAATAAATGTTGTGATCACTGAAGATAAACAAATAAAACAATGTTGACACAACTCAAGCTTCATTTTATAAATCATGTGGGCTCCCAGAATTTTCAGGAGTACTCTCAGCTCTCTTTTTCCAGTTACTGCTCTAAATTCCTAAGCCAATGATTTCTTAAGCATAATCTCCAAATAATTCTTTCCAAATTTTGTCTTGGCTCAAAGCTATCTTTCCTTGGAAAATATGAACAGTTTTTTTTTCCTGCAAGTTCTGTTCACTGGATCTCAAAATCTACACAAGTAAATCTTTAGAGCATATATTTTATTTTATTCAAGGAATGAGTGGTGCTTCATTCCATATTAATTTAAAAATTCAGTCCAATCTTTGGATGCCCTGTTTTGGATTCGGACCTACACTACATACTCACAGCTTTCCTTTGTCTCTTATAAATCTAGCTATGAACTAAATAGCTGACATTTGACTATGAACAGAATTTAAAACTTCAAGGGCTATCCAGATACATTCATTTTATCAATTATGTCTATATAATGTTTAATCACTTCTAACTAATTGAAACCAGAATATCACCAGCATCCACGAAAACTACATCTATTCATGCTTATGGACAGATGAGAAGTACTCACTAAAGGTAAAGTCATCCAACATGTCCTTATGTGACTGTAATTGTGATATTTTTTGGCGTGAATATAGAGGGGGAAACAAAATTTTCATTGCACTAACTCAATCACCTTTAGGAGAAAAAATCTGTAATACATATAATCTATTTATTTTCATATGGTAACACAAAAAGAGACATTTTAAAAAAAAGTACAAAAACCAATGCTCCTTCGAATTCATGAAAGAGATGTATTTGCAGATATCTGATCTGACTGCCACTTTAGGAGAATACAGCTTTTCACTCATCACAAAGAATATTTGGACACATGAGAAGCATCACTCAACACCATCAATTGCCTGAGAGACAGTACTAAGCAAGAGAAAAGATTGTTTCCTTCTCTGCTATGTTCTGAGTGTCTACACAGAAGGCCTGTGTTTCAGTCAAAGCATCTAATGATTCATGTAAAGCAGATATAGTTTGCCGAGAGAAAGCGAGGAGCCATAAACCCAAGCAGCACAGGATGGCTTCATCAAAAAGAAAATAAGTTGATCATCACCTAGGGGACAGAGTGTGGGGGGCAGTTCAAAGCCTTTTTCTGCACTCTTTGAATTTCCTTCAAGCAGGTTGATGATCCATTTTACTATGGTCTATTTTCATGGACTACATGGGAGGAAAGACCTTCACCAGGTAGAGGTCTATACTAAAATTGCCCATCTATGGTTCTTCTCATTTCTGAGTCCCTCAGGCTGTGGTTACAGCCAGTCTTAGCATCAATATCCCTGACAAATTGTGGCTGAATTATGTCAGATACTAAGGAAGTATATCCCAACTTGACAGCTGCTTCAACTTCTTGTAATATCTCAAGAGCTGTGAATATTTTACTAACGTATACTCAGTTTCAGTTTATGGGCTGATTTTGTCTTTTGTAGCCAGCTGGAGGGTCAGCCCAGCAGTGGAAAACACAGGAGAAATTTGGACTAGCTTCGTCAGAATTCTCTCTGGAATCCCCTGAAGAGAAGATGTTGCCATGGCAGCTTTGCTGTTCCTTCAACTGATGCAGAGGCTGCTGTTGCTACTTTAAGTCAGCTCTGCTGGTCTGTGAAGGTGAGCAGCCTTCTCTGGCTAATTAGAAAAGCACCTGCTTTCCTGAATGCTTCTGCTATTCATCCATCCATCTGCCTAAGAGATACACAAAGATTTTGTTATAATTTCTGCAGGAGGTGACCTGCCTCAGCTGTCGTGTTGTTCATCTCTAAAAACTGTAACAGTCAGCTCTGGTATGTAATGGGCTGTAGCTTTTACAGAGAGACTCAAGTTGACTCAGTAAGGTACCCCCCAGAAATGAGGGAGTGATGTACTTTTGTTTTAGATCTGAACTCCATACTGGAGCTCTTCTTTTAGTTTTTTTATACTTTGTCTAGTGTCTGTGACATCCAAGCTACTACAAAAGTACCTGATAAAGGGTTGAACTGTTCAAGATTAACCCAGTTGAAATCTATACCCTGGAATCTTCACATGGTAAGAAGATCCAAGTATTTTATCTGAAGAACTGAGGAAGAACTGAACTGTTCACTTTGTAAACAAAGTCAAAGTGCTAACATCACTTCATGTCTTATACAAGGCCTGCTGCCTGGGTCACACAGATGAGTCAGAGTTGAAGCTCTTTGGCTCTCAAATCGACATCTCACACCTTGCTGGAGAAAACCTTAAGTCCACTGATGACTTCAAGTAGCAGACATTCACATATCTAGCCTGCTGAAACTGTGCCAGCTGAAATCAGTGAGATTGCAAGCATTTAAACAGGAATCACTTCTGCTCAACCAGCCAAAAATATCCTTTATCAGACACAGCATTAGCTGTATCCTTCACTTGTGCTATAAACAAAGGACACAGATTTGTGTGTAGGTAGCAAATTCTACTCCTTGTTGTCTCAAGGCAACAGATATTACAGAAGAAAGGAGGAGGAGGTATGGTTTACTTCACACAAACCTTTCAGTCCTGGAAACAATACACCTACTGTACCCATCTTACAGTACAGGTCTGAGACATGAACACATGATTAAGAGCTCTGAGGTCTCTACCTTAAAAACACTCCTAGCAATGTTGCTGTGATTTAATTCACGCATGCATGCACACACTGCAACCCAGACTAACTCCCTGGGGTTAAAATTAAGTAGAGTTTAAATCTAACAACTGGTAACCAATTCCTAGTCTTCTCAAAGAAAATACAAAATTATGTGAAATCTTTAATTGCTCTGAGACACCGGTATCTCAAACAGAGGTACTTGTCTTACAAAAGAAACAAAACTTGCTCAAGCATAAATACAGACTAGTCTTTACTAAAACCAAGTGCAGATTTTAAGCATCTACTTGAAAAGGACAAGTTGGTTGTGCAACTGATATGATATTATGAAACTTCAGACATTTCTTTCACAACTGACAAGAAACTGAATGCATTAGTCAGGCCTGTTTCACATCAGAAGCCACAAAGGCTCCCAAGTCTGTATTCCTCTGGATTTTTCTCTAAACTCCATTGTTTGTGGTTAAAAAACCAAAAGGATCTGACCCATTTTAAAAGAAGGAAATCATATTTCTTACGCTACAAATGATACTCACTGCTAGCAGAAAAACAACTGAAGCTTAATCCTTCTGAAGAAAGGAAATGTCTCAGGTCAAACTCACAACATACAATCTCCCACAGAAAGCAGACAAAAAAAAGAGAAAAAAAACCCCAAAACACCCAAAACAAAAAAACCCAACATACCAGGACCAGGCTGGTGGTGTAGAACCACATAGCACTGGCAAAGGTTACAAATGGCTCTGTCAAACACAGCTGATTTCCATCTAACAATTAAAGCAGTGAAATATTTTTCATGGAAGGTTAGCATTATATTTTTAGCAAAGCAGCATTGTACCTTTATTCTCAAATATCACTTCATGGTGGGAAGTGTTGCACACAGTACTGAAAAAGAAAAAAAAAACCAAACCAATAATCTCTCTTCAAAGTCTTTTTGAAAGGTCTAGCTCACTCCAATTCCTCAGGGCAAAGCAAGACAAAGCTAAGTGATTTGTTTCCATTTCACAGATGGGAAAGATGGGGCAACAAAGAAAGGGATACAGTTGGGGGTCGTTGGTGTGATTCTGTTTTCAGATGTTCATATTGCAGTCTCAGGAAAACCTGGGTTTTGATGTTTTTTTGGGGTTTTTGTTGGTTGGTTTTTTTTGGGGTTTTTTTTTTTTTTGCGTTTGCAGTCATCGTCAGGCTAAACAGTTCTGTTCTTTTTATCAATGTAGTGTGTGAGATCACTGCATCTGCAACTCATTGTGCAGTGTAAGCGCACCAATCTCTCTGAACATCAGGGAAGCAAGCCCACAAGTCTGGATGAATCTCTGGCCTTTCGCCAAGCATTCGGAGATCTTGTTACTTACAATAATTGCTGAGTTAACCTCTTTGCAGGGAGAAGAGGAAATTACAGGAGCCAATCTTTTTGCCAAGCCTTAGCATGAGAACTTGGGACATCCTGGGTCTCTTTCCAGATCACTGGGTTTCCACTGTGTTCCAGCAATTCCCAATGCAAATGGACTTAGAAATAAGAAAGACACTTATCAAAGCAGGGAGACAAAGACTCAGCATAACTACAGTCAATCTAGTACTGAACTTGTGGACTGCTCATTTTCCCCTGGAAACTCAAGTTAATCACTTTCCCTTTTCTTGGCAGTCCTCAATGAGTTGCTCTCTAAGGCACTGACCCTGTTACTACTGACTACTAAGCCTAACACTTATTATCATGCTAAGCCTCATTGGTTAAAGCAGCCCTCTCTTAATAGTTTTCACATATACTTTACAGCCTGGCATAATTCACCACTGCCTCATGCCAATGCAATAAAACAGTGAAAACCTGACATTTTACTTTCATAGTGTGTATATTTTCTACTGTGTTAATACTTCCAAGATGTAGGACAATGTCCTTTAGGACATTGGTTTCAACTGGCCAAAACGAAGTTGAGAGGTTATCGACTCAAGTCTCTGCAAATCATAGATAGATAGATAGATTTCATACAGCCTTACAACCTGTAGATTACAGACCACACACATTAACCTGGTTACTCCCTTCATTGAGTCTAGTAAGGTTTAAATAAACTATGTACTGTTCAAAAACCTCATATGGTATCTCAAAGCAGCAAATATCCAGGAACCAGCTTGGTTTAATATGTTAAACATTTGCTGTTTGTATTTTATTGTATGATTCTATGAGGTCCCTGGCAAGTAAATCCACTTCAGTGTCTGTTGTCATGAAAAAAATGATCTGTCCAGAAGAAGAAATTACAAAAAGGATGTGAAATTATGATAGTCTGTGTAATTTCCTTTCTACTAGAGCTCTGTTGACATTAACTACAACATTAGCAGTTACAAATCTAGTTTGTCATGCACACTTCATGAGAAGAAGAAAACAAATGGAAAAGCCAGACATTCACTTTCTGACAGCTTAGTTTTTTGAAATTGTATTTTTTAGCTGAAGTTTTTCAAATCCATCTCAAATCGTTTTGCCAAGGGAAATGCTCTTTGTAGATCAGGAGATTGTCTTTGCTTAAGCATGTTTGTGAAGTCAAAATAAAACAGAAATAAACAAGCTAACTAACTAAACAAACTTATTTCACCCATTTCTCATCCATTATTTTATTAACCATAACTGCGAGGTTAGAAAAATACCTACTTCGTTAACCTCTAAAGCATCAGAAACAGGACTCCAAACTCTCATTTCTGCAAACTTTCAGCACCTATTGATATTGCATGGCACTATGCAAAACAGACTGGATTGTGATTTTTTTAAATGGCAAGTTGGTCAAATCATGCTTTCAGTTATTAATAAATACTATACCCCAGGGTGAGTTCAAAATTTCCACTACATGACTGAATAACAAACAAATGATCAGTGGGAAATTTTGCTGCTGGCATATGCTGTCTGGTTAGCTTTTAAGAGGAAGTGATACAATGTATGGTTGATTTGTCAAAGTAGCTTGAGAGAAAAGAAAAATATTCAAAGAAAAAGAAAAAAATAAAAAAAGAAAAATGCAGAGTCTTTCCATCTTCACTTTCTTATGCAGATACCTATAATCAGACTTTTACTTGTGCAATAGAGGTGCCAAAATAAACAGGACTTGCTCTTAAAGCATCCATTAACTTCAATGTGGGTACTCAGTGTGCCAAGGCTCTCTGTAAGAAAGTCTACTTTTTAGTTGCCTAAAAAGGACTGAAGTGACTTGCTAGGAAACAGTCGTCCTGATTTGGACATTTCTGGCAAGGCAAAAGCATGAGGATAATGGGATATCTGAAATTGATTCATTTCCTGGCTAGATCAAATTCCAGTCTTATTTAATACAAGTGGCCAAAGCATAAAGAAGGGAACGAATGTGGTACTGTTCACCGCATGTAGCATAAGAAAAAATGTAATTAAACTGGGGTGAAGGAAATATAGATGTGCCATTGAATAAACAAATAAAAGGTAAGATAGTTGCAAGTCAGTGCAGGTTGCCTGAAGGACTCACCACTGTTAGACATGCATAAAAACAAATTAGATGAACATTTGTTGAATAGTTTGAATTAGAGCTGGTCTAGCCTTAAGGAGGATGGATGCAGTGACCTCTTGATCTTGGTCTAAGTGACAAATACCAGTACTAGATTCATGCTCACTCCTCAGATAGCCATACCTTTGGTACTTACTGTGACCCTGTACTGTTAGTGAGGATGCAATTTATTGCATCTAATTTAGAAGGCTATAGGCCTACACACACCGTGACAGGAAATCTTTTCACTCAACTTCGTGACAACATTTTATAAAAAGCCAATGATGATGAGGATTACGACGGTAATAACAATAACAGTAACAATGACAATGATAATGATAATGGTAGTGATAATGATAATAAAAAATCAGGATGTTTTTTACTATGAGGGAAGTGGAACACTGAAATAGGTTTCTCAGAGAGATGGTGGAGTCTTCATCCCTGGAAATGTTCAAAGTTAGGCTTGATGAGTCTGACCTTCTTGGAGATGTCCCTGTTTATCACAGAGGAGTTGGACTAGACAACCTTTAGAGGTCCCTTCCAGTCGAGTGCATTCTACAATTCTGTGATAATCTTTCTCTGTGCAACTATAGGGCACCTTTCATGTGAAGATCTCAAAGTACTTTCCAAACCCAGGAATTTAGGGAGATGCCATTAATCTGCTCATTTCTAAAATGCAAAGCAAGCTAGAAGACTGAGTGCCTTGTACTCATCCTGCATGGCAGAGCAGGAACAAAAATAGAGGTACAACCTTGGGACAAATTTTGTCAAGTCAGGAGCTTTCTCCTCTCCAACAGCACTGAAGGCATCAATAATGCAGGAAAATTTGATTTCCAGATGTTTGATTTTAATAGGCCAAATGTCCCATAATTTCATGGTCTTTCTCCACTAGACAACACTGCTTGTGTCCACTGCCAACACTGAAACACTCAAAGAAAAAACCTAGAATAAATGAAAGACCTCTGGGTAGAGTAACATTTCTGTTAAATACATGGGTAAACACTCACAGGGTACTGATGTGGTCACAGTGATGTGTTACAAACTGCAGAACATGTTGCTGATTCTAGACACCAGGTGTCTAGGACATAATGACCTCTTAACTAATGGCTAAATAATGACTACTTACAATTAAGCCTTCATAAGACAGAGGAAAGAATAATGGTAAGTACAATTCCCTTCTCACAGTAGGAGTCCCTCCCATTTCTTATGTCCTAGGTTGAATTCTGAGACATATTTCTTGTCCACAGGTTTTGCCACTTCAATTTCGCACACATGAAAAAAAAAAAACCACCCAAACCATTTCATTACTAAAGAAGTCCCCCCTTAGGGAATTAGGAGCATCTCTTCTTCTATTCAGGTTGAAGGGTAGAAAGGGAATAAGAACTGATGTGGAAATACCCATATATGAACTCCAGAGCCTTGTTTTTTCAGCTATAGCAGAGTTTCCCTGCTGGGAAACCCTTGGACCTGTCCATCTGCTGTACAGTACGGTGACTACTACAACGACACTTTAACAGTAACTGTTCTTTTGAACCTCCCCATTCAAGTCATTCCATTGATTACTAGGAAGAATGCAGACTCTTGCGTTATTTGATCGGCACATATATTCTGAGCATTTAATCCCCTCAAATATTTTTCAATAACTTCCTTTAATTACGAGGAAAACACGTCGAGTGATGCATGCATTGAAGAGCTTCCCCTCATGTCTCTCTTTCCTTTTTTCCTGTTTAATGAAGAATTTGAATCACTTTTCAGCTTCTTAATCCTATAATCCAGGAAGGAATTTGCTCTCTTCCAAACCCTAGGGGTGGCAGGCTTATGCTCAGTACAGTACAACCCAGAGATCTTTCAGCAAGGTCTCTCCAGAGGAGACTCAAATACCTGAATTCCTCAGCTGTGGGGTCAACATGTAACCCAGTCTCACTAAAGTCACCTTGCTTAAACGATTCAGCAAACAACTTCTCAGTGGGTGGTGTTAGGATAAAACAATGCAATAGCCACAAGGTGTTCAGAGACTCCAGCTTTGTCAGGAAGAATGGGTGCAGAGTGCCAATAAGGATAGTTTCACCTTTACATTTACCACATTCAACGAATTCATTCTTCTAGGGGAAAGAAAAAGGCAAGGAAAGGGCCACCTTGGCTAATGCTGCATCCTTGTACCTCACTGCCTCCCATTCCCCGAGGGGACTGAAGAATAGTGGATCATAGATCCATCATAGTGGATGAGTCTGTACAACTGCTTTTCTTGGAAAGGTTGGCCTGAACCTGTTGATTGCACAGTATTTGGCTTAAAGGGAGCTGGATGTCTCTACAGCACATGATGCTCTTGCCTGTGAGCGTGGTTTGTCCACTATACAACTTCACAGCTGTCTAGTTTTGTTTCAAGAAGAAACCTTTGTTGTTGCAATAAGACAGATCTTCTTGCAATGAAACCAAAGCCTGTGATTTTCCTCCTCCCAGTTTTCCTGTAGCATCAAGGAACTCCAACAATAGATGTAGAACAAAATTTGTACCTTGTCTCTAGGCTGTTGTTTCTCAAGGGATGGTCTGTGGATGTCTAGGGATCCATAAAATGCCCAGAATGGTGCATAGAACAACTGTAAATCAGTTAAACCACAGTAACAATCCAAACCCTTTCCTCACAATTCCATATGTGCCAATAATCAGAGACCGGAAAAGAAAGCCGCAAATAAGTACTCAAAGTTTTGCAACATTCTTAGCTGGCTGTAAACTAAACACCATGCAACTCCCTTGACCAGAGGAGGTCTTGGTTTACTCTCCAAATGTCTAAATATTCTTTCCTTGCAAGTAGCAGACAAATCTCACTGCCAAGCCATCTACTCTTCACTGTTCTCCATCATTCCAGATCATGCTCCTCTGCTTGAGTTTTCTCATGCTCATTAGTATAAATAAGTATTGTTTTGTGAGCAGTTAATTATCTAATCCATTTACACACAACCATTATTACTAAGTTTTGTGCTAAAGTAACACCACTAGGAAATAACTAGGAAACCTGAACAATCCTAAGTCATGTATCTCTGTCTTGTTAAAAAAAAACCAAAAAACACACACATCACCACAAGGCTCAGATGAAGCATGGCTGGATAAAGAGGAGCACACAAGTCATGTTGATGAAGTTTGCAAATTGGGCATATGTGAACTACATTAGGTTCAACAAAGCCAAATAAAAGTCCAACTGTATCCTGAGTGGGATCCAAAGCAGCATGGGCAGCAGATCAAGGGAGGTTATTTTGCCCCTAAACTCCACTCCAGCAAGACACCACCTGCAGTGCTATATCCAGATCTGACATCATCAGCACAGGAAAGACATGGACCTGCTGGAGTGTTTCATGAAAATGATCAGAGGGCTGGAATTTCCTTCTTGTAAGGAAAATTTGAAAGAATTGCTGTTATTCAGCTTAGAGAAGAGAAGGCTCCAAGACATTTCAGTACAGAAAAGTAGGTTGTAAGAAAGATGGGGACAGTCTTTTTAGAACGACCTGTTGTGATAGGACAAAGACTGATCATTTTCAATTAAAAAAGTGGTAAACTAAGATTAGACATCAGAAGGATACAATAAGAGTGGTGAAACACTAGCACAGGTTAATCAGAAAGGTGGTAGAGCTCCTTGAAAATATTCTATGTTATTCTACTGTATGTTAATGCAGACACAGCATAGACAATGTAAAGACTGAGAACATGTGGGGTATGAGGAGGCTTCTTGAACTTTATTTCCCTCTGCTTGAGGGAAACTTGAAGGTCACTATTTCAGTGCTGGTCTGCTTTCAAGGTTTGCAAACTCTAGTGAAGCTCTGATAAGCTTTTTGTTTGTTTGTTTTGATCTGACAATTGACAAACCTGGTAACACCTTAATCACTGCCCAGTTGGCAGAAGATTATGAAAAATTATGTCATACTGTGATGTATGACTCCTGCTTTCCATTGCCAGATAGACTCCAGCACCTTTGTCATAACTAAATAGCTGACCTCATGTGATCCCATCAAATCAGTGGCTTCTTTGTTTGCCTGTCTGAAGCACTACACAACAAATAGCAACAAAAATTAGAAGCTTATAGCTGATGCAAAGTAACTGCCTTATAGTTTCAAAAATTCTTCAACTATCTTACCATAAATTTGCATTAAGGGAACACAATTTTGCTACCATCATAAAACTTACTGAAGGAATATGTAGCATACATGGCAAGCTGTGTATATATGGCATTAGAGGATGGGATATGTGCTGATGTCCTCTCTAGGAGAAAAGTCTCTAATATTAGAGTGGACAGGACTGACAGTTTCTATACAGACTCTGCATACATTGCCATCCTTGCCTCAATCTTGGAAAGTAGCTAGGCAAGTTTAATGAACACAAGCCATTAAAAACCCCAGGCTTGCGGCATGGTAAACAAAGTAATGTAAATATTGTCACTTGCTGCAAGTCACATGACAATTCAGGACTGGAATTAGTGACACAACCTAGGAAAATAGCTGAAGGAAAAAAACATTTTAAAGGAAACAGTCTGCATAAAATAGTTGAGGAAGTGTATTTTCTCATGTTCTGGAAGAAAAGAAAATTCTTTTTACCATCTCATTTATGTTCCCTCTCTTTCATCTTCCTCCCTCCTCTATTAATACAAAATCTAAAATGTTTCCTCAGAAAACAGCAGGATTCCATTTGTTTTCTAGAGTTCCTATCTTTTGAAACCAAAATTACTGGATTATTTCAGTCCCAATGTATGAACCATTTATTTGGACAATATTGTGGGTTTTTTCCCCCAAAAGTCCTCTGGTGAAAATTTATTCATTTCTTTTTAATAATTAAAAAAAAAATAAATTACAAGTTCTTAATAGGAAACCACACACGCATATCTCTCTTGCATTCTTGCTACCTTTGGCCTAATGGTATTACCAGTTGTGACCCTAGCACTTACATGTCATGTTAAAGTTCTGTGTTGACTGCTACTCCTCTCTTTAAAAGCAGAAGAAACTGAAATTCACTGCACAGAGGAACTGATGAGCTTGTGGTGGGACAAAGTAAATACTCTGGAAAAGGAGCCCTGAGGTGATGGCTCACCTCCAGCAGCACAAATCAAGGGCTTTTCTGTTGCATGAGGGTTTTTTTTTCTCAAAGAGCGTCAACCAGCAAACACAACATTGCACTATCACAGCAGCTGTATTCCTGTTGGAATGAAACAGAGCCCTCAGCACTTGGATTGTTGTCTCTGGACGGTGTTTGTTGAGGGTACATGGGAGGAGGCACAGATGTGCCCCCTGGCATAGGTGCATTCAGAACTAGCACCATCCACAGAAGTGCAGGAGCAAAGAGGAGAGGGATGACCATTGCCATATCTTTGCAGCATGTAGCTGGGTGAATTAATAAGAAGAATGGAGCCCAGTTACTGAAAATTCCCTTCTGTGTGCTTGCCATGGTTTTCATTATTGAAAGACTCCCTACTTACAAGATCCTATGTGTGCTAAATAATAACATTAATAACACTAATAGCAACAATAATAAATATTTACATAAACACCAAATAAATTAAAATAAAAATCTAAGGCAAAACACAGAGAACTCCCTACCTGCAGTAATTCCTCCTCTCAGCCCCATCCTCCTCAATGTACAGCAGAGTCACTATGAGCAATGTAAAGAGAGCAAAGCACAACGATGCTGGCAGGGCACAGCAGTCAGTGTGTCACTGTGATAATCTGCTTAGAGAAGGAGGCCAGGTCATAATTAAATATCCTGGTCTGAAGTTCTAACAGAGCAGCTGAAAAATCATTGGATGGTCTCCACATAATGATAAACTGTAGCTCATTTATTACTGCCTTGTATATGTATCTAGAAATTAGTTCAGCCCCAAGCCCTAACTCTCCCCATTTTCTGTGACTAGAGATACCAATCTTCTTTTCTCAAGATATTGTGGTGACAAAGACACCTACTTCTGTCTAGATCTGAGAAGCCACAAAATTAAGCAAGTGGATTTGGTCCACGTGGCAGCCACAAAATGATGCATGGCAAAATCTTCTTCAAAATCATTGCAAGTTCATAAAATGAAAAGCTGGTCTTTCAGAACACATTTCTATGATTTCATTTTCAGATTATCAGAGAAGGTGCAGTTCAGCAGGATAAAAAGCAACCTGCTGAAAGTCATAAAGTAGCTAGCCACAGAGATCCTCAAACGAGAGGATATCCAACAAGACAAAGGCATTTTACGTCTAGTGATATATCAGATAATTAATAACAGGGAGGTAAGAAAGCTGCTTAGGCTCATTTGCACTATGAGAGCATGGGAGAAGAGCAAATAAATATATTTAGGAGATAGGCTGAAAGGAACAGTGGAGTAAAACAACCAAATGAAGGTTAAGATGGAACTTAATAAATTCGTGTTGAGCAGATTATGGGGCACAGGGGATACATTCTCTGTGAGTCTGATATCACAACCCAAGAGACTCCATCCAGCTTTACACCGACCTGATTCAACTTTTTTTGCAAGCATCTTTCAGATAGCACAGAGATTACAGATGTAACATTTGTTAGGATGCCTAGCATGCACAGCCCTCCCCCATGCCAAGCTCTGTTTTGGTTTTACAAGTTGCCTGAAGTCCAGTTGGGGTTGGATACCCAACTTCTTAAGAAAAGGTAAAGCTAGTGATATTTACATCCTTTGTCATCATTGTTTTCTTCTCCATATGCTTCCTCTTGGTCCGGAATTCTCCCATCCTTTGGGATCAACTGTTCTTAGTTGTTCCAGAAAATGAAGTCAAATCTCCCACTGATGCTCCATTTTTGTCATGGAGGTACCCAATTGTAAAAATGGCAGGAGAATAGTCAGGTCTTCAGATGTGGCAGACATTAATTGCTGAAATTCATTCAAATACTGTAGCTTCCACTTGGACTATCTCACCTTATTGTCAGGTTAATCAAAATGTTCCTGTCTGCCTTATCCCTGATGCTCAAAGAACATGTCATGTACTCTGACCTTTTGCAACAAGAGGTTGATATTTCACATACCAGCTATTTGTCAGAGAGAATGGGTAAACCCAATGACTTCCTGCAAAAATGCTATGTTGATAAAGAGAAAAAATATCTAATAAAAGCACTGTCATTGAGAATAGCTGTCATTTTCTTCTAAAAAAAAATTTTTTTTTACTGGTCAGACAAAGCACATTTTCTCATAGACGTTTTCTTTTGTGGATTGTTTTGTGGGTTTTTTTGTTTGGGGTTCTGGTAGGTTGTGTTTGTTTGTTTGTTTGTTGTTGTTGTTTACTTTCTAATTGAACAAAAGTACCTATGAGGTATATCACAGAATCACAGAATTAATCAGGTTGGAAAAGACCTTCGAGATCATCAAGTTCAATCTATAAAACATATAAATTTCTTTTGCAGCAACTGGAATTTTGGAAGGAGCAGATATTTTTCAGGACTCATTTTTAAGCTGAAGCAGTGGTATGCACCTTTAACGTTCAGATGCCAAGCTGTCAGCAAGAGACTTCAACACCACCTTTATCTCTCCTCTTTTCTATTTATACATTACACAAAGCTATTTTACCCTGAGTTTAATTGCGCATCAAAGGATCAACTGAATGGATCGATTTGGGAGGTTGCTGATAGCAACACTGGGGAATCCTTCAAATGCAGGTCTAAAATTCCAGTTCCTTCCAGCGGAACATTAGCTAATAGAGGGAAGGCCATTGAAATACTTAACAAAGCAACAGCAACCTGGATGTGCTTCTATTATCTGCAAGTTCAACCTGGACATCAGAGAAAATCAATTAACTATTTATTATATTAACTCTCTCCTTCTAACCACACATTTCCTACTGAAGGGGACACCAATGACAATGTTCACTTCAGCCTTTAACAGATGCAATAACAGAAGGTATAGCCTTTGATTCATGCAGGAATGTATAAAATTAATCTCCCAGTTACCTTTAGGTCAATTATATTCACCTTGGCAAATACAGATTTTGAAAGACTGCTCCAGGTTTACAGGAACATAATAATAAAATTTATTGTATTGGACGCAGTATCAGACTGAGTATTTCACTGACCTGGTAAGTGAGCAGAAATGCCTATACCTCTATATTCCCACTGCAACAGCAATGTGAACACTGCAAAGCCTCTCAGCTGGCTGAAAACCATTTTCCCAGCACCGAGCAAATCTCATCTAAGCTTTACTCACAAGAAAAGTAAACAAGCACAACTCCAGTCTAAGGTACACAGCTGGTTTTGACACGTTCACCTGATTATGTTTGTCTGCTTCCCCCACCTTCCCAGTTCACACTGACTTAGCTTCTTCAGCATGAAATCTTCAGCAAAGCTGCTGGTGTTTCAAGATCCTTAAAATTCACTCTTTCCAATGTCTTAATGCCAATTATTGCTTATTTATGACAGGAAAGGAAAACACATCAAACTAGAAGCAGGAAATAACAAAAAGACAGAGTTCCACATCCATAAATAAAACAACATATTTTCTATAGCTCTTACACCATCTTAAATAGTTGTTTTGGTTTAAAATGGGCACCATTTTAGTAGATCCTTTTGTTTGACTACTCAATCTATGTTTAAGTGAGAAGTGTCTGACAAATGAATCTTCAGTAACAACAGAAGCTTTTATTGACTTTTTGCAAAGTACTGAGCTAAATCAGAATTACAGAGCATAGCAGCACTTGTGAGTCTAAACTAAAACAGTATGTGACTTGTACACATTACCTAAAATGTGTAACCTAAAACCCAACAGAAGCTGATGGCAAAACCTAAAGACAGTTAAATGTTGTTGGAAAAATATTTCTCCTCCTTGGACTAGAGATAATCTATCTCCGGGCTTTATTCCACTGCACACACACACATATTGCTTAACATTGTAATTTATAGTGGTCTACAGATTTGTAGCAGGGTAATTTTCCCTAAGCTCTTTCTGTTCACTTGCAAAAACTTGACTTTCTGAAGAGCACAGTCATAGAAGAGGATTGACACAGGCCTGAGGTGAAGTAGAGAAACTGATTGCCAGTGCCTCCTCATGACAAAGCTCTGTGCAGGTCAGTCTCATGAGATATGCCTCCAAATGGCTTGGGAGAATATACCTGTTTGCAGATACAGCAAATTAATTACACTGAGCCAAATCTCAACAGAAATAATAATAAGAAGAATTAGAATGTTCCAAACAGTACTCACCTGGGAAGCTCAATTAGCTTCACAAATGGTAATTAATTTAGCTTCTTAACTCTCTGCAAGATAGAGAATTACTAATCTTCCCATTTTGTGGATGAGGATATACATACACAGAAATGTCTGCACGGCACTAGCTGGAGTTAGCATATCTTATCATGGCCTGTTCTCTGCCTTACGCTGATCCCACCATATCAGCTGTTATTCTCCTTCTTTCTAATCAAAACTGTATTCTGCTCTTTTGGACTTAAGAAGAAAAGTCTCCAGAACCTTCTAGGATAATAGAAAATGTGTCCAGACAAGAACCCACTGGATTTAGTAGCCCAAAAATGAAACTTCTCTAATGAGGCCAATGACAAAATTGCCTTTATTTTGTTTGTTGAATACTTCTATTACCCAGTAGATGACTCTATAAAAAAAAATTTCATATTAAATAACAGAGGAGAGACTTGCCTGGTTTTGACCTTAAATGCAGGGCATGAAGTATTGGGGCTCTGAGAGCAGCACTCCAATATGGCAAGATAACAGGTTCTTCCTTAAAATATAAACTAAGACAGTCATACCAGCAGAGCCACTTCCAGCTTTATAATCCCTTTGCCACGTTACATCTCCAAATTAGTCATTACGTTGCAACACATATACAAGTAGTATGTTGTGATCCCTCACTAGTACTCCATAAGTATACAGAGGATGGGAAAGAATTAGTTTTTGTGTTGGGTTTTGTTTGTTTGTTTGTTTGTTTTTAAAGTGACAATAATAATCTTAACTGAACTTGATTTTCCTGCTTTCTGGAAAAGACAATTGTTTCAGTTGAGGGTTAACTTAGTATGACATGGACTTAGCGACTGCAGTGTCCTGCAGGTGAGACAAGAGGCAGAAATGTTCTCTCTCATCTATTTTTAACTTTGTTTGTGACTTGGAAAAAGCATGTTTTATAGTGTGTTAGTTTCCCACAAAGAAAACAAGGATTGCAGCTGGAGTCCATGGCAGCTGTGTTTCAGTGAATACAAAGTGGAGGAAAAACATTACTACTGGATTGTGTAAGCAGAGATTTTAGACCCACTCACATTTGTAGCAATTTGGAGGACTACATAAGCTACCAGACAATGGAGGATGAGGTCCATTGCAGTGAAACTGCTGATGGTAAGTACCACATCCCAGTGCACTCAGCCCCTAACAACAAAGTCTGCTTCAATTTTACCAGTTTAGGGTTACTAAGCAGTTCCCCTGTAAATTCCCTTTGCCACATTTCTCTGATGTGAGCCAGAATTTCATCTGCTTTCTGTATAATTTGTGGCCAACACAAATAGAGGCCTGAAAATACATCCAGACAATCTTTTACAATTCCTGGTGATAAGGAGGACTGTGAGCAGCAAAGTGTGTTACATATATTTGTCAGTTGCAGAACTGAAATTTCTGATACAGATATAGATATAGATACAGATATCAGATATTGAAAGCTGATAACCTCATCTCTAGATGATACTTTCTGTAGCAAATGATAATTTCTGTAGCTTTGTCAGCCCCAGGATGTCTAGAAACACGTTCTGCTGCATGCTGTTGAGAATGTGCTCATTTGTCTCACCAGCTACCTAGGACTGAAAGCCCAGGCCAAAGCAGGTATACCAAAAAGCTCTTCTGGCACTACCTGCATTTTGCCAGTGCTTAAATACTTAAAGTTCTTTGTCAATCAAGATGGTGCTGTAACAGTTTTGCTATTACTCCCTGCTTGCAGTGCTCTCCACCTGCACCCACAAGCCAGCTGTGAAGACAAGCTGGATGGAAGGCAAAGCTGGGCACAGGCCACCAAAACCACAAAGCAGCTGGGAGCAAGGTTGGTGGCATGTGCAAAATGTGTCATCAGTAGAGCTCTAGAGATGACAGTCACTTCTGCTGGGAGATGAAAAAGAGGGGAAAGAGGGGAGAGCATTACACACCTTGGAAGTGAAGCTGCCCCTTGACATCTTTTTTTAGAACAGCGGAAATTGTTGTCCAATCCTGTCCAAGCCCAGATTAGAGTGGTGAGGAAAAGGAATTCAACTAGCTCTTTAAAATCTCTGGGAGATAACACAGCAGTTTACATTCAAGTTGTCAGTCAGGCAGATGCATTCCTTAAATGCCCACAATTAACCCTCTTCCACCCGTTAGCAGGAGAAGAATCACAACTCTTGTATAAAGTGGCTATGGAGACATCCATTAATTTCCATGGCCTTGAATGTAAACAGTAATGAAAAACACACTTTGAGTGTGCATGTGTATGTGTCCTTGTGTGCCTTTGCCATCTGGAGAGAAGTAAGGTCCGTCCTTATCTCACTGAAACAAAAGTGATTAGCTTCAGAGCCACCATTCCCAGCAGATCTCAACCTCTTGCTACTTGAGGAATTGCCTGGCTTCTTGGGAGGATTCTTTATTTTTAAACTCAGTGGTAGAATGGAAAGATCATCTTTGTATTCACAAAATAGTTGGGAATAACAGCAGTGTCTCTTGCTTTCAAGAAACTCTACATCCTTTGGTGACACCCTGCCCTGGTTGAAAGAGAGCACAGTAAGGAGTGGGCGGGCTGTTCTGGGTCTGAGCAGGGACAAAGGAAAACAGAAAGTTCAAGAAGGAAAAAAAAAAGAGAGAGAAGCTCTGCAAATGTACAGTCAAAATAAACAGTGCCTATTATGCCAGACAAGAAGCTGAAGTGTGACTGCACTAAACAAATCATAGTGGAATCAGCAACTGGGAAAGTAATTGCCGTTATTACAGTTAATGGGAAAAATTGATGCCGCCCATGTTCATTTTTGAAACACTACTCAAACATTTAATTGGCTTGGTTCTCATGCAGTTGATGGCTCTTTTTTTCCTTCTGGAGCGTATCAGGCTTCTAACTACAGGCAGAAACTTTGGGATGCACTTCCCTGGCACTGTCCACTGGCCATCAGATGGAGGATGGAGGTTTGCACAAACCAAGAAGCTCAGGAGGAATGTCTGGAGAGAAATAGTTCTGATCCAGGAATTTGAATCATTTCAATCTCTGTGACCCCCTGGTTTTCCACAAGTTCAAACTCAGCATTACCAAACAGGCCTATGCCTGCAGCATCTAAAATGATGTTAAAGACAGGGATTAAAATTGCACATGGTGATGTTAAATACAGGAAACAATCATCCTTTAAGTATTTGTAAGCATTGATGACATCCTCTGACAGTCTTGTCTTCTCTAGTCTATAAAACCTCCAAGTCCCTCAGCCATTTTTCATAAGACAGATGTTCTAGTCTCCAAACCATTTTGTAGTCATAGAATCATAGAATCATAGAATGGTAA
>VWZE01020712.1:5193-15694 GCA_013396675.1 Eubucco bourcierii
TAGGAGGAAGTTCTTTACAGTAAGGGTGGTGAGGCACTGGAACAGGTTGCCCAGGGAGGTTGTGGATGCTCCCTCCCTGGATGTGTTCAAGGCCAGATTGGATGAGGCCTTGAGTAACCTGTACTAGTGGGAGGTGTCCCTGCCTATGGCAGGGGGTTGGAACTAGATGATCCTTGAGGTCCCTTCCAACCTTACCATTCTATGATTCTATGATTCTATGATTCTATAATTCTCTTTGGCTACTGAAGCTGATGACTGTGCTTGTGTTTGAGGCCTCATCCCTGAAGACATTCAAGGTCAGACTCAGTGGGGCCCTGAGCAATCTATCTAGTTGGAGCTGTCCCTGCTCACTGCAGGGCGTTTGGACAAGCTGACCTTTGAGGCTCCCTTTCAGCCCTGTGTATTTTGTGGTTCTGTGACTCCCACTGGCAATGTAAGGCCATGCATCTCCCTCTTGCCGCTCACGGCTTTCCACTCTTCTTTATTCTACTCAAATTTGAAACTGGATGATCTTTAAGGTCCCTTCCAACCCAAACCATTGTATGATTCTGTAAGACAACCTTTCCATCTACTTGTGTCTGTCTCTCACTGGGATCTCACAAAGTGATCTTTCTGCCACTTGTGCCTTTTCAATCCCCTTTGTTCTAACCAAGATTTTGTCTTTTGTCTGTGTGTTAACCATGGTCTTACCAGAATGATCTGCCTAGCTGGGCCATTCTTCTGCAAATCCAATCTTTCCACGTTTCTTCTAAGCTACTAAACCATGAGACGCTTTGCTCTGTTCTTCATGGGACTGTGACTTTGTTCCATGCCCTTCCACTTGCAGTGCAACCTTGTGGGACAATGTCTCTGCTGCGTTGTTTTGTGCAGTGCCAACCACATCGTGGGTGGCAATAATCTGTGGTTATGATGCTTTTCCTCCCCCCCTCAGTGAGGATCAGCTTTATTTTAATGCCACAACCTCTGTCTTCAGGAGCTACCTCCCAGCTAGAGTGTTCCACGCAATTGCCGTTTGACACCACACCCAACAGAACAGGAGCTTCACCCAGGATTGCCAATAGATCATTATAATAACAACCAATGTCTTCTTATCATAATTAAAAAAATAATGTTATGTAACAATTGTAATAATAATCTTGTGAGAGTCGTGTTGTGAAGTTTAACTCATGACGTGTTGCTAACGTAAGGAACAATCAGGTAGGACAGTTATAAAATTGCAGAATGTGAGAGGTTTGACTCCAAGCCCCCTGCCAAAGCAGGGTCACCTAGGGCAGGTCACACAGGACTGCATCCAGATTGGTCAGGAAAATCTCCAGAGAAGGAGGCTCTCTGGGCAGCCTGCTCCAGGGCTCTGCCACCCTCATAATAAATGCATTTCTCTTCATATTGAGGTGGAACTTCCTGGGTTGCAGTTTGCATTCGTTGCCCCTTGTCCTATCACAGGACACCACTGACAAGAGCCTGGCACCTCTTTATTGACATCCACCCTTCAGATGTTTATAGATATTAGTAAGATCTCCACTCAGTCTTTTCTTTTCCCAGTTAAACATCCCCAGGTCTCTCAACCTTTTCTCATCAGACATGTTCCAGTTCCTTCTTCATCCTCATAGGCTCCATTGGAAGCTCTGTGGTATGTCCCTGTCCCTCTTGAAGTGAGGAGCCCAGACGGATGTGGTCTCATCAGGGCAGAGTAGAGGGGGAGGAGAACCTCTCTTGACCTGCTAGCCACACTTTTTTTGATGCACCTCAGGAGACCATTGTCCTTGCCCACAAGGGCACATTGCTGTCCTATGGGTAAGCTACTGTCCACCAGGACTTCCAAGTTCTTTCTCCATGGAACTGCTTTCCAGGAGGTCAACACCTCACCTGCACTGGTGCATCGTGTTCTTCCCCAGGTGCAGAGCTCTACACTTATACTTGTTGAATATCATATTAAAGTAAAAAAGAATTAGGAGCTTTCAAAGCTGATCTCTCAGCATCAATCCTGAGCAATCACTCCAGGGTGGCTTCTCTAAATGCAAACCTTGAACCCTTCAGCACATCATGGCACAGAATGTAATTCAGACTTGGTGTCTCTGCCTATGTAGCCCTGCAATAATTGCACTTACTGCAAAAGCAGCACCAAAGTGTTGATCTCTGAGGGGTGTGCAGAAGTTTGTGTCTCATCAGCTGGCATTGCAGCAGGTACTTAGAGCAATCTGATCATAGCCTGCACATCTCTGGTGTTCATCTGTGGCTTGGATCAGTGATAGTTGGACCAGCAGGAGCAGGGAAGTAATTATGCTCCTGTAATGGGCACTGGTGAGGCTGCACCTTGAGTACTAAGTTCCGTTTTGGGCCACTCACTCCAAGAAGGACACTGAGGTGCTGGAGCAGGTCCAGAGAAGGGCAACAAAGCTGGCAAAGGGTCTGGAGAACAGGGCTGGGGACGAGCAGCTGAGGGAGCTGGGAGTGTTTACTCTGGCAAAGAGGAGGCTGTGGAGAGAACTCATTGTTCTCTACAGCTCCCTGAAAGGAAGTTGCAGTGAGGTGAGGGTTGGTCTCTTCTCCCTAGTATCAGGTGATAGGACAAGAGGAAATGTTGTGGAATTGTGCCAGCAGAGGTTGAGGTTGGAGATTAGGAAAAAAATTTCTTTGCTCCAAGAGTGGTCAGGGATTGGAACAGGCTGCCCAGGGAGGTGGTGGAGTCCCTGTCCCTGGAGGTATTCAAGAAACACATGGACATGGCACTCTGGGACATGGTTTGATGTCCACGGTGGCGTTGGGTTGAATGTTGAATTCAGTTACCTCAGAGAGCTTTCTCAGCTAAAACAATTCTATGATTCTATGATCTTCAGCTACTCTGCTAATACTCTGAGTTATGTGCAATGCTTTCTTTCCTATCCAGTTCACACCATGAGCTGGGTAAGTGTGAATACACATCCCATCACATTAAGAGAGTGTCAGTGAGGAGACCTGAATGGAGGAGTGAGTCCAAGGTGGTTCCACTTGATGCACTTGGCTGATGATAGTGGTGTCACCAGGTGGCTACAACACAGTGTCATTCCTGAAGACCATCTCGAAGGCTTCTACTCTTCCAGTATTGAAGTGTGTCCTTCCTCCTGTTCATTTTATGGCATGGCTTTGTCTTCTTGGTGATAGCTGTTTAGTCCAGTTGCTGTCACAGTTTTCCTTAGGGAACTGAAGCATATCTTCACCTTGTAGATGCTTCTGCTCCCATGCCCTGTGACATGAATTACCTCCTCCTGATTCATGATTGAGCACTGCCGTGTACCAACAGCCACAGTCTGTGAGCTGGCAAGGTTGAAGGAAGAGAAGGATTCGAAGTTCCTAGAGCAAAGATGCATCAACTGGAACAATAAAAGCCATTGCTTCTTGGCCAGCTGTTCCTCATGGGACTTCCACAAGCTCTATGCGAGCCGGTGGTTTGCCAGTCATAGTCAAGGACCTAGTGGCTTCATTTGCAAAGATATCTCAGATCCAAGCAAAGACAGCTCAGATCCAAATAGAAACAGCTTGGACCCAATCAGAAACATCTCAGATCCAAGCAGAAACAGCTTGGACTGAAGCAGAGACATATCAGATCCAAGCAGCCCCAACTCTGATCTCAGTGCCATTTCTAGGGTTGAACTTGCTGTTAGCGCCTGCAGGTTAGCCGGTGATGAAAAGAGTTCAGACAAAAAGTCCTATGTGGTCTAGAACTCATGCTCCAGTCGTGTTTTAATTCTCCCTGGTACTGGAAACCACTGTGCCAGATGTTTCTGCCCTGCTGAATGGGGCTGTCTGGAAATTTGGGCTGTAGGGATGGTGTCAATCCTAAAGGTAAATGGGGAAGTTGCTGATGTAGTCACTCTGCCATCCTGGTTTGACTCTCCCATCCATTGGATTTCCTGTCTGAGCAGTGCTTTTATGTTGTCTTTTTCCATAGCCAGAGCTACATTCACAGACTCATAGGATGGTAGAGGCTGAAAGGGACCTCTGGAGGTCCTTGGACCTCACTCTCCTGCCAGAGCAGAATTGCCTGAAGCAGATCACGTAGAAACACATCCAGGTGGGTTTCGAATGCCTCCAGAAATGGAGACTCCACTGCCTCTCTGGGCAACCTGTTCTGGTGCTCTGCCACCCTCAAAGTAGAGAAGTTCCTTCTGATGTTTGGATGGAACTTCCTAAATGAAGCTCATGTCCATTACCTCTTGTCCACTATAAGGAAGAACACATCAGAGGCAACAAACGAGGGAAGAACAGGAGCATTTAGAGTAGGTTAAGAGTTCACAAAACCATGTCTTCACAACCCTAGGCATCTCACTCTGCCTTTCACCTCAGCTCAACAAATTTATTTCCTTTTTTTCCCACCCCACTGTCTTCTTCCTTGAGAGAACTTGATTATTTTGAATGGATCCTTTGGCTTCATGTTCTATTATCTCAGTTAAGAAGTTCTTCCTAATTTAATACCACCCCACTCCATACCCCACTGGCTAGCTTGAGGTAAAGATTGACACAGATTTCTTCATCACTTCCTTTCCTCTCCTGTGTTTGGGTTTTTTGTTTTGATTTGGTTTGGTTTGGTTGTTTGTTTGTTTTTTTCCTACCAGCATAAGAGAATGTATAATGCACCTTGAAGTGTTGCCTCCTTGTTCTTCTTCATAACTCTTCCTTTAAGGTGGCTGCCAGATGTGTGCACGTTACGTTAAAGATCACGGGTCTTATCGGTGAGGAGTTCCACCCTGAGCTTTCAGAAGGAACACTGTGAAGGTGGATGGAAAAATGAAATCTTGGCAGAAAGATTCATAGCAGAACTCTTCAAAGGTTGTGCTCCCTGTTTCTGAAGTGTGATGCCTGCTCACTGCCTTTCTTCCATAGGGAAGACTCGTATGGTGTGATTGTCTTTTGGCCTCATCCATAGTCCTCCACCAGCTTCATTGTGTTAATGATTCTCTCCCTTTCATCCCTGTTGCACAGAAGTATGTCTCTAGGGTCTGACTTGGCAGCCACTGGAGGAAGACTCAATTTCTCTCCTTTTCCACATTCTAGCCATGTTATTTCTCTGTAATGCAAAGGGAAAAGCCTAAGCCACCAGCTGATATTTCAATCCAAAACTGCTGCAAGTGTTTAACGCAATTGGTGTCAGGTGACCTTAGCACATGAGTTGTCTGGTTTTGTTGGGCTCCTGGTCTATGCATCAAGACTCTCCAAAAGTCCCACATATGAAGGTCCAAGTCTTAATAAATCCTTGATCTTCTGACCCAGGCGAGACTTTCTTTACTAACATGATTTGCACAGCCTCTTGTTCTTATGGTGGAGGAGAAACACTCTTCACCTTCTTCTGCTTCCTTTGTATGCTTTGGTCTCTCTGATGATTTCTATTGCTGTCCTCCAATGACTTTGATTATCTCAACGCTGTAGATACCTTCAAGAACATCCTGGTTAGGTAAGTAGGCCTCCTCTTAATCTTCATTGCATGGCCTGGTAAAGCAAACCTAAAGCCATGGGAGCTTCACCTGAAGTTTGAGGGTCAAAGATATCCAAGGGAAAAAGAAAACAAAAACAACTTTCCATGAGGAATTCCAGCATTACTTGTGATTGGGAGTGTCTAGCTCCTGATCACCTGCTTTAACTAGCAATTTCTCTTCTTCAGGTCCTTTCTAGCTTATACTTTACCACCTCCAACAGCCAATAGATGTTTGAATAGAGCTTGCTCTAATTTATTTCTATTTCCTTGTGATTGCTCTTTCCTCTGGGCACTCGATTTTCCTCTAACAAGAGCTAACTAGTATGAGTTATTGATTGACCTGACACAAGGTGAATTATATTCAAAACACCGAGGGGTTCTGTGAGCTCCTGGCATACCTTGGTGGCACTTGACTCCATTTCTGGTTGTCTTCTGCTCTCCTTATGTTTGGAATATAGCACGTGTCACACAGCTGCCCCAGCTGAACTAGGTCAAGACTGTTTGTGGGAGTAAGGCCGGGTTAGGAGAGTACATTAGAGTGATCACAGTCATGAATCAGCCTCTAGCTTACAGGTCAGAACAACTCCAAGGTTCTGAGGAGATAACACTTGAACTGCAGCAAACTGCTGCTAGGCTCTTTTCCCCGCTCATTTTGCCATACTCCCTCTGGCTGATCTTTGTCTTGAAGGGAGAAAGTGAAGGCCACCTTCCAGAACAAAAGGAAAGAGGTGGAGCCTTGATCAAAACTCCAAATGAGGAACAAATACTCTTAAAATAGCAAACTGAACTCCTTTGTGAGGGATCATAGTTTTGTTGAGCAGTAGTTTTGTGCAGGCTAACGTTGTACTGTTAATAACGATAGTAGGATGTATCAAAAATGATGGGAGGACTGGAAGCCTTCTGCTGTGAGGCCAAGCTGAGAGAGTTGGCAGTGTTCACCCTGGAGAAGAAAAGGATCTGGGGAGACCTTCTGCTGGCCTTTCAGTACTGAAAAGGGCCAGTCAGAAAGCAGGGGACAGACTTTTTAGCAAGGCCTGATGTGACAGGATAAGGGGTGATGGTTTGAACTAGAGGGAGATGCACACTAGAGAGAAGGAAGAATTTTTTTTACTCTGAGGGTGATGAGATCCTGGCCCAGGTTGCCTGCAGGGTTGGTAGAAGCCCCATCCCTGGTACCATTCCCAGTGAGGTAGTTCAGAGCTCAGAATAACCTGCTGTAGTTGCAGGTATCCCTGCTGACTGCAAACTGATGATATTTAAAAGTCCCTTCCCACCCAACCCATTCTATGATTGTAGCACCCTAGTGTGTGCTGTTGATCCATTAGGGCAGAGTCTGGAAGGGAGATTTCCAAGGGTGAAGACTACCCAATGTGCAGATGGTGTGTCAGAGACTGAGCTCTCCTTTATCATCCCCAGCAGCTCTAAGTCAGCTCTAGACTCACATCTCTGCAGCTAGTGGGTACTCCACTGCTTCAACCAGTACAGAGTCATAAAATTGTCAGGGCTGGAAGGGACCTCAATGATCATCTAGCTCAAGTCCCACTGACATGGGCAGGGATATCTCACACTAGATCAGGTTGTTCAGATCCACATCCAGCCGGGCCCTAAAAACTTCCAGGGATGAGGCTTCCACCACCTTCCTGGGTAACCTGTGCCTCATGAAGGACCATGAGTGTTCTTCAGCACCCTCATGGTGAAGGACTTCCTCCTAACTTCCAATCTGAATCTACCCACTTCTAGTTTTGCTCCATTTCCCCTAGTCCTGTCACTACCTGACACACTAAAAAGTCCCTCCCCAGCTTTCTTGTAGGCTTCCTTCAGATACTGGAAGGCCACAATAAGGTCTCCTTGGAGTTTTCTCCTCTCCAGACTGAACAACCCCAACTGTCTCAGTCTGTCTCCATAGGAGAGACATCACTGACAGAACCATTCAATGGAAGGGAAAATACAGGTTCCCTCACTTTCATTAAGATCTCATTGGTAGGGAGGCTTAATTGTTTGGAAATAAGGAGATTGCTGATAACTAAAATATAAAAATAGAAGAAAAACTTGCCTTTTAGTACTTCTAATGATCAGGAGAAGTGGGAACTGCTGTTGGATACAGGATCATCTGCCAAACACTCTTTCCAGTGTGGATGGTTTTCATTTCTTAGGGGCTTTTTTAAAGCCAGAGATTCCCTGGGCACTGGACTTTGCTGTAACCAAACCTTTAGCAGCAGGCACACAAAGACAGGAGATGGTTCTGCTGAGATGGAGATGACACATTTGGGTGGAGATGCAGAGGAGGAGGCAGGCTGCTTTTATTAAGTTGAGGCTAAAAGATAGAATCATTAAGATTGGAAAGTACCCTCAAAGTCAATGAGTCCAAGGAGTTTTTTCTTTGCCCTCCACCCTTTAGCTCTTGCCAGGCATTGCTCAGATCCCCTCTCAGGCTGCTCTTCTCCAGGCTCCACATCCCCAGGGCTCTCAGCCTTTCCTTCTCACAGAGCTGCTCCAGGCCCCTCAGCATCTTTGTAGCCTCTGCTGGACTCTATTCAGCAGTTGCCTGTCTGTATTGAACTGGGGAACCCAGATCTGTACCCAGTCCTCCAGATGTGGCCTTCTTAGGGTCTTGTTGACACCATTTCTGTAACTGAACCATTTGGAGGGACAGAAACTCCTGGGACTCATCCACAAAGTTCTCCAGGCTTGACAACCCTAGGGCTCTCAGCCTTTCCTCCTCACAGAGCTTCTCCATGCCCCTCAGCATCTTTGCATCCAACAATTTTTTTCTCATGTTCAAATGGAACGTCCTGAGTTCCAGTTTGTGCACGCAGCACTGCCAAGTCCTACAGATGGCCCTGCAGCTTCCAGAAGATGTCAAACCCTTCGGTAGAAAGAAGTCTTCTACCTACTCTTTGGTAGGCAGAAATCTCAGATTAGAGTTTAGGGAAAAAAAAAAAAAAAAAAAAAAGAAACCCAAACAACCAAAGCAACAACAACAACAACAACACCAGGCATGTGACTGCAAGGAAACGCTCAGGCTGGGAAACAGGGAGGGAATTCCAGGCATCTGCCTGGCTGGGGAGAGGCTGAGATGCAGGAGCTGCAAGGCTTGCCAGTGCACCCACTCCTGACCTGCCACTGAGATCCTCTTTGTCCACAACCATATAGATACCTTTTCTTTGCAAGAGAGAAAAGCTAAGCCTAAACAGCTTTTCTCTGTCCACACACACAGAGGGAAAGGATGTGCTGCAGAGTCACACAAAGCTCTCGGTGTATCTGCAAGGGGGAAGAGAGAAGATAGCCATCCCCTCCCTCTCTGTTAGGCTGTAGGTTCACAGAATCACAGACTGGTAGGGGTAAGAAGGAACCTCTGGAGATCATCCAGTCCAACCCCCCTGCTAAAGCAGGAGTACTCACAGCAGCTAGTCCAGGATCACAATAGCCAGGTGAGTTTGGAATTTCTCCAGGCAAGGAGCCTCCACAACCTCTCTGGGCAGCCTGCTCCAGGGCTACAGCAATCTCACATCAAATAATTTTTTCATCATGTTCAGGTGGAACCTCCTGGGTTCTAGTTTGTGCCCATTGTCCCTTGCCTTGTTGCTGGGCACTGCTGACAAGAGTATGGCCCCATCCTCTTGCTTCCCGAGCTCTCCAGCTCTTGCTGATCATTGCTCAGATCCCCTCTCAGGCTGCTCTTCTCCAGGCCCAGGTCTCTCAACCTTTTCTGCTTACAGGGATGCTCCAATACTCTCAACCTGCACTGGAATCTCTCCAGTAGGTCCCTGTCTCTCTTGAACTGAGGTGCCCAGATCTGGACTCTGTATTCTAGATGTGATTTCAGTAGGGCAGTGCAGAGGTGGAGGAAAACTGCTCTTCATACACCCCAGGAGACCTTTGGCCTTCTTGGCCACAAGAGGACATTGCTGACTCATGGTGAACTTGAGTTCCACTAGAGTAGATTCTGAATGCTTTTGTGTCTGAGTTAGCAGAAGATAGCTTAGGTGTGCACACCTCTAGCCTTAAACTCCTGTGTGGCCTACCACTTTCATTCATCCAGAATGATTTTCAGTGCAGCTCCTCAAAGGAAGTGTGTCCTGTGTCTGGCTCTTGAGGTGACAAAATCTGTCCTTGGGATAAGGTCTTTTCCTACTATGGTGTTTGTAAGGGTCCTGCTGGGCTATCATTGCTGTAAAGATCATCTTTCCAAGTGTCTGTAGTGAAATCAGGATTTAAGCTGGGTTTATCCTCCAGACCTGAGGAACAACAGCTCTCCCAGTCCTGGGAAGATGGTTTGATGGCTGGCATGTGTGGAGACATGTGAATGACAATGTGTCTGCTCGTTTCTACCAGAGGATGTGTGTAGTCATTTGTAATGTCTCATCTATCTCCCTGGGCTTGGCAGTGCCTAAAATGTGATCTCATGGAGGTGTATGATGCCCTCATCCCCAGGAGATGCTCCACTGGTTGCAGTTGTTGGCAGTGGTGTTGTCTGGCTCCAACTGAGAGAGAGAGAGGGAGAGAGAAAAGGGAGGAGAAACAGCCTTACCTCATTGATTGCAGTTTATTAATGTTAGGGAATTCATTGTCTGCAAAAGAAGTTGGTAATAATTAAGAGAGTTAATAAATAAGGGATGTGTGGGTACGGATTAGACAGTAAATAATGCATCAGCGTCGTGACTGCCCCAGCACCTCTCTCTTCTCCCTCTCTGTGCAAGGCGTGAAGCAGGCTGGTGATGATGGGCAGAGCACAGGAGGGGGATTCTCCCTTCTCACCTGAGGATCAGACAGTCCCACCAACCTTGGCTGCCTTTCCCTCCGTGTCTCAGCCTGTCCTCCCCCGCCCAGGGTGGGGTGGTGGGGAGATTGTTTAATGCTTTTAGTGCCATTTTCTGGAGAATGAGAGATGTGTTTAAAAATAGCAACAGTCCTTTGCGCTTGCCTCTCTGGTTTAGGCATTTTAAGAACGAACTGTGTCCCTTTGTCTGGCTGAGGGAGAAGACAACCTGCTCTTCAAGGTCCTCTGGGAGTGTGGAAAGGCTCCTGGTGTTCCCCCCCCCCCCAGTACCC
>VWZE01020742.1:9609-19802 GCA_013396675.1 Eubucco bourcierii
ATGGGTTTTGTTTGCTCATTAATTTGTTTTTTACATAGTAAAATACATACTCACACTCATGTGCTTACCTACTGGTAACTAAATCCTAAATGTGGGGCTGGTAGAGACACTTCTTTGCATGTAGAAGACTCTTGAATAATTTTTCCAGAGACTAAAGAAAGTAAAATGTACTTTCTCAAGAACAGAGGTAGCTACTCTTCTTTCTGTGGTAGGAATAGGTGAACAAAGGCATTTCACCTTTAAGAAATGTCTCCTGTTAATACTGCCTGACAGTTCTTTCCATGTGCTATATGAAACTCAAACATGACCTTGGCCTTTTCATTGGTGATTAGCTCTTTTGCCTCCAATATAGAAAAGAAAACAAAGACATTTAATTTAAAGAAAAATAAAGGAAAAAATTAATAAAGACATCTTCTCTCTCAACTTTCAATTAATTTTTTTTTGTGGATTTTGACGCATTATTTCCTTCTTTATTACAGTAATTTGCACTCCATTTGGTTTATTAAAAATGCCTAAATTTCCATAGGTCTGATATTCCTAAATCTGGAAAAGAAATTACATTAGTCAGAAACATTAATATCAATGTATTTCCACAAGCCAGCTGCTGAATCAGTAACACTTAAAGTAGTGCCAGAAGATATACTGATTTTCTCTGTAAGCTTTAAGATCAAGATTACCCAAAAATTTACCAATCAAATGATGCTAAACAAAGCAGTAAGTTGTACATTGACAGACACCTTGTAAACTTTAGAGGGATGTTAAGCTTGTGATTAACTCAAAAGAGAAACAGTAGAAAGTCACCCATTAATTCATCATCGAGAACCCATACTTGAAAGACTACAAGGTAAATTTTCTCACGTCTATTAAGCTGCCCGAAGGGATCATTAAGAAAAGGATTTCTGCTAAAGAGAAGGATCAATTAGAGTTGGTCTGACATAAGGTTTAAACTCATTAGAGCAAAAGTGCTTCCTTCCTTTGTGAGTGCTTGCTGAGCTAGTTAATCTTTGTACACTGCGCAACAGCGACTCCAGAAAAGTTAAAAGATCTAAACACTGAAAATTACCTCAAGATGTATCAAGAGGATCTCTTCTCTTTCTTGTCCACAATGCTCCATGTATCATTTTGTTCATAAATGGTCCATTGTACATACAAATGATCTTTGTACATAAAAATTATCTTTGTATGTTAATCTAATCAACAGATGAGATAAGAAATTTCTAACTTTCAAAACAAAGAATTAGGAAAAAAATAACTAAGAAATTTCTTCATAAATGGTTTCTGAACTAAAAGTCCCTCCTTAACATAATTGAATTTACTCTGTGATCTCTGGAGGTCCCTTCCAACCTCTAACATACTGAGATCCTGTGTAAACTTTCTGTATAAAAAAATAAGATTTTCATCACATTTCTGGAGGTTGATTTGGGGCTCAAAATCTTATTCATCCCATATTTCTTCTACTGTATTTCCTCTTCTGTATTAAAATTGATAATTGTATTTTTAAATTTCATTGTCCATGTGACTCATCTCATATGATCAAAAAGTATTATAGTAAATACCTTGAATTTTTAGTGACTAGCAAGGTACTATGACAGAAAAAAAAAAACCGACACAAGAAAAACAACAGGGAGGAGGAGGGTGTGCTGTGTAGATGTATGTTCTTCTATGAGTTGCAGTTTTGTGACAAGAGGTAAAAAGAGTGAACAAGAGGTGGGAAACTTGTCGGGTCATTTCTAATAAAGTAAATTAAATTTAAAAGAACCTGGTGCTACATCAACAATGCAGAAATGCTTATTCAGTTTTCTTTCAGTTAACAATTTTAGTTTTTGTGGTGATTCTGAGGAAACCAGACCTGGCTATTCATCTGCTGAGGTGTTCTTGGAAATATTTAAATTTCCAATGTGGAAATAATGAAAACAGAAGTAATTTTTGTACAATTTGTCAAAGAGCATATGTTAGAAACTCATTATTAACATAATGAAATAATTGTTATAGAATTGTTTTACACATCCTGCAAAAAGACACAGATGGATTTTTTTAACCCCCTATGAAATTCAGTGAAACAAAGGACATGATTTGTGTGATACATCATGTTGCAAGCCATCTGAGAATTAGATATTTAGACATTTTGAAAATGGAAAAAAAAGTATGAGCTACATCATGCTGCTTAAGTCATTAGCAAGCTTGAATAACTGTGTCACTCTTGGTTTCTGTGGTGCAAATCAGATGATGTCATTTACTATTAGCCTTCTTTTTCTCCAAATTGAAAATAAGAAGGAGAAAGATAGTATTGAAGAAAATTAAGACAAAATATTTAGTGTGTAATTAGTTGCTCTTACATGATTTTAGCACCCAAAGACACTAATAAGGCTAGATTCGTGTTCTGCCTGGTTTGTGCAAACATGCAGTTTTGAAAGCTGAAACCCATGCTTCTCAACTGAAGCTTCCATAATGGAAACTTCTTTGTGAATCTTCGTGCCTTCCCTCAGTCTTTGATTAATTTACTTGAAACATATAATAAATGGTATTCCTTGAATATCTTCTTTCTCAAAATAAACTTTATTTAAAAAGGAAGAGCAAACAGAAAGATTTATTAATCAAACCATCTTGAAGAATTCTTCATGGCCTCAATTACCTACAGGATAAAATAACAGTTAAATAAAACATGAAATTTCATGCTTTAAGAAATCAAATTAAGGAAGTCAGAAATAAATTTTCATTTTGTACTAACTTGCAGTAATAAATGTATTCTGGGGATTAATACTAGGTTGTTTTTTGTTTGGGGAGGTTGTTGCTTGGTTTTGGAGTGGAGGTTTTTGTTGGTTGGTTTTGGTTTTGGTTTTTTTGTTGTTGTTTTTGTTTTGTTTTGTAATGTTTTTTTTTGGCATTTTTTTCCCCAAGAGACTTTTTAATTCCTCTCTACTAGATTCAATACTGTTACTTACAGTTCCCTGTTGTTTGTTTTTTAAACAGTCTTCCAGGCTCTCTTTCTATTCAACAGAGAAAATTGAACTTTTTATGTGCTTTGTTTTACACTGAAATTTTAGTTAAAGATCATCAGCTTATTACCAATAAAAAGAAATGGCAATTTTAGGACTACAATTCATTTAATCCCAATGTAGAAGTCTGACAAAAATACATTACTTCCCCAGAGTATGTTATTCTATACTTAGAGTTGCATTGCTTTATATTGACTAGAAAGGGGTAATGTTTTCAGATACAGGTATCAAGTTCACAGATTTTGAGTTCTAAGAGAGATCAACTTCTTTTATTTTGGTAAAACATTTTAAATAATTCTACCCAAACTTACAAATATTAGTTTATTTTTTGTTTCATTGAAATAACTTTTGTTCTTAAAAGAACAGGAAACCGTATCAGATTAACATGTGTTTCAGAGGTTTGTGCTTTTGATGGAATTTTGGTTTCTTTGATCATGGGGAGGTTTCCATGACATGGAACCTGCTGGCAAAACATGGAGTTCAGTTGTCTCAAAGACGAAAAAAGATTTTCATCCATGAGGTGGCAGGGATCATTGAGAGGGTTTTAAATTATGTGTGATGCATGAAGGGGGTGAAAATAAGTGCACTAGAGATGAGTTTATGGATGGTATACCAGTATTGGGATTGAAGTTGATAGCCCAGTTCAAAGGTGTCTACACTAATGTGTGCAGTGTAAGCAACAAACAGGAGGATCTGGAAGCTGTTGTGCAGCAGGTTAGCTGTGACTTAGCTGCCGTCACAGAAACAGGAGTACTGAAGTAATGCAGATGGTATGCTGTTTTAGAAAGACAGACCAGCAAGTTGAGGTGGTGGAGCTGCTCTTTATGAGAGAACAGCTGGAATATATTGAGCTTCACCTAGGTGAGGAAGAAGAAAGTGTTGAAAGTCTGCGGATAAGAGTTAAAAGACAGGCTAATAGGGGTATCATCATAGTGGATGTTTACCACAGACCAGCTGATCAGGAAATGGAAGTCGATGAGGCCTTCTACAGACAGTTTAAAGTAACTTTGTGACCGCATGCCCTGATTATCATGGATATCAACCACCCTGACATTTGCTGGAAAGGCAAAACAATAGTCCATAATCTTCCTTCACTGCAGATTAGTGGAGGAGTTAGAGAGAAAGGTGAAGGAACAGCAAACAGATCCAGTGCCCAAGAGCCAAGAGAGAAAAAAAATATTTATACATTGTCTTTTTTTATCTCCTAGCAAAATAATACAGACTGTCATTGTTACTCTTTCACAACTGATGCCCTGCTTATTCAGATTCTCCACTGAGCTTTCAGGAAAGTAACAATTTCTCTTATTAGAATATTCCAATAAGCCTTAAACTAGCACAATCTACTCCTTCTATGTTATTCATTATTTTGCATAAAACTATCTGTCTAATCTAAACCACTTTTTAAAACGATTAATTGGAAAGTCCATGTTTTCAGTTCATTCCTCATTCTGGCTATCTCAGACGTAGGTGATTCAAAAGCTCAGAAAATAGGAAACAATTTGTCTCTTCACAGATGAGATGAAAACAGGGACTCACAGGTGACTTAGATTTTGTACTCACATACCATAGATTCCTCATGGATTCTTCCTTGGGACAGCACATTGTACCTGAAACACAAACTCCTAATGCCTTGCATTATACATTCTGAATTTAATCTCTCTCAGCTAAAGTTAAATTTCTCTGTGGAACATAGTGGATTTCACCATTCTCCTGCATTACCCAGTATGTATGATCAGGATCTTCAGCAGAAACCACCGCTCAGACAGGTTTCCTTTTGTCCAAAGGAGAAAACATCCTAACAGTTTTTGCTAACAGATTCTTTTCATGTATAACAGGAAATTTATCGCTTTCTACTGTTTGTAACAGATCTGATTGTACAGGTCATGTTCAGTTTACAGAACCCTTAATATTTACCAACAGGTAGCTTGTGCTAAATGTTTATCCCAGTTTTTCAAAGTTCCATCCTCATTGCTTCTAGGGTAGTTTTCAGCAAACCATTGTAGTGTTCAATCTTTCCTGAAACTGGTACATAGTAAGAAATGCACTATATGCACTCAATGCTGTGCTCTTCGGCCCAGTTTTTTACAAGGTAGTTTTTAAAATGAGTTCCATTGCCTGATTTGATTGTCTCTGGAGTTCTGTGTCTCCGCATATTTTGTCTTTCCAAACCAAGAATGGTGTTATGTGCATGCTATGTGTTACCATGTGGAGCTGGATAGATTTCTAACCATCCAGTGCTTGCGTCTACCACTTAGCACATATTGTTTACCAGAATGAGAATGAGGTAAAGTGATGTAATCAATCTGTCATGCCTTACCATACTTTTTACTTTGAACATATCATAAGGGCTTGACCATCTTAGTCTGCTTCACAGCAGCACAAATGTCACAATTATGTATGATCTATGTGATAGTGTCCATGGATACGTAAATTGATACTGGTGAGACACTGGAGACACTGCCAATGTATATGTCAATTGTCAATTGGTGAGACACTGAAACATGTTGCCCAGGGAGGTTGTGGATGCTCCCTTACTGGAGGTGTTCAAGGCCAGGTTGGATGAAACCTTGAGTGACCTGTTCTAGTGGGAGATGTCCCTGCCTATGGCAGGGGATTGGAACTAGATGGTCCTTGAGGTCCCTTCCAACCTTAGCATTCTATGTTTCTATGATCTATCGTGTGCCCACTGGTAGGTTACATCTCTGCCTTGATGTCCAGACAAGTCATGGGCATTGTTGGGAAGGGCACTGTGTTTCTGTATTACTTTTAACTAGTATACTACTGTATACAACTGTAAATATCTGTAATATATTGTAAACAGCTGCTTGTATATTGTGCTAAGCTGTGAATATAAAGCTTCATTCCTTAAATTCCAGCTGGTTGAGTCTAGTCTGGGTAAATTCATTGTGCAGGGAGTGGATAGTTCCCAGAACCACTACAGTTATGGGTTAAGATTCTAGAAGGCATGAGGGACAAAAATGACTGATAAATATTCAAACACTACCTCCTCCAAGTTCAGAATTGGTGTATCCTCATGAATAAGAGGTCAAGTAGGGGAGGCAAGAGACCTGTCTGGATGGGCAAGAGGTTTCTGGAAAAACTCAAGTGGAAGAAAGAAGTTCACAGGATATGGGAAAAGGATCTGATAGCTCTTGAGGAATACAGTAATACTGACAGAGTGTGTAGGGATGATAGAAGGAAATATATGGCCCGTGTGGGATTCAGTCTGGAAAAGAACATAAAAAATATCAAGAGGGGCTTCTTCAAGTACATCAGCAGGAAAAGAAATACAGGTAAAATTTGGGCCTGCTGGTGACAGAGGTGGATGACCTGGTGACAGAGGATGCAGAGAAGGTAATGTTACTGAATGCCTTCTTGGCTTCAGTCTTTACTGCTAAGGCCAACCTTCAATGCCTGGAGCTAATAGAGAAAGTCTCGAGGAAGGAGAACTCTTCATTACTCCAGGAGGACTGTGTTAGAGGTAACTTAGGCAAGCTGAACACTCACAAATCCATGGACCTCAAAGGGATGCACCTACAAGTTCTGAAGGAGCTGGTTAAGGTCATTACTGTGCAATACTCCAGAATTTTGATAGCTTAGGGTGTGGGTTAATAGAGTGAATAGTTAGAACTGGTTGAATGATAAAGCATAGGAGTCTGTGATCAGCAGAACAGGGTCTAGTTGGAGTCCTATGACTAGTGGTGTTCCCCAAGACTCATTCACAGAACCAAAGAATGCTAGGATTTGAAAGAGACCTTAAAGTTTGTCTAATTCAACTCCCTTGTCAGAGAAGGATCACGTAGAGTGGGTCACACAAGAACTCATCCAGACATGTTTTGAACATCTGCAGAGCAGGAAACTCCACAACCTCTCAGGGCAGCCTATTCCAGTGTTCTGTCACCCTCATAGTAAGAAAGTTTTTCCTCATGTTTGTGTGGAACCTCCTATGCTCCAACTTCTTCCCGTTAAGGCTTGTTCCTATCATCGGACATCACTAAGAAGAGCCTAGGTCTCTCGTCCTGACACTTGCCCTTAGCATATTTATAAGCATTAATGAGATTATGAGACCCTAAGTGTTTGGATTGTCTCAAACAGTGGTGCTGAAGGGTAAGTGTGCTCATGGTATTCTGCACAGCCTCGGAGGATTCTGGAAAAACAGGAGGGAGCACAAAGTCAGAGGAAACCACTCAGATCCACTCTGCTCCACATCCCCATCCTCCCCCTCTCCACCCGCCACACACTCCACACTGCCTACTCTGCATGGCTCCAGCAGCTCCCCATTCCTACCACTACTAGTATTCCTAGAGGGCTCCGTGGCAGGCAGCTGCATGTCACAGCCCTTTTTTCCAGTTTCTATCTGTATGCTTACAGTGTTCCATCACAGGTAGCCAATACCACCAGCCCCACACCATACGATTCCCACAACTGCCTGCATCCCAGAGAAAATCCACCTGGTATGGCCCTGTGTTGGTTTGAGGTTAATTGGAATATTTTAATGAGAGAAGTTGCATCACTGGTTATAAGAAAATAATAGTGATGTCTATATCACTCATTTGTTCTGCTGAGAGATATAAAAACATAGAACATAAACAAAGTCCATCAGTCTCTGTCCGGTTGCCATTTGCATCACTAGTTCCTCTGCCTGGGCCTATATAACTCAAATTAATTATTCTGCTTCTAACTCCTTATCTGGCTTCCCACATCTCACCACTCGCACGTAAGAGATTATGAAATAAGGGAGGAGGAGTGGAAAGAAGGAAGTGGGTTGGTTTGAAAACCCTTGTGGGCAGTTCTACTATTTGGGAGATGTTTTGTATTTCTGTATTTCTGTAGTTGTTCTACAGTTGTAAATATCTGTATATATTTTGTATACACGCTTGTAAATTGTCCCACTCTCTAAATATATCTTCACTTCTTAACTTCCATCTGGTTGAGTTAGTCTGGTGAATTCAGGGCGGGAGGGAAACTTCTGAACTACCACATCTTTATTTTGGCACCCAATGTGAGACTAACTCAATTAGATTTATTGCTAATTAGGTTTCGAAGTTAAGATGAAGCTAGTTTATGTTATATTTTCAACACCATGGCCATTATTTCTCTGGTGTTTTTATCATTGGCTCATGGACAAAATTGGTGCCCTGAGTTTTAATTTGCTGTGGAGGAAAATTAAATCCACATTTGTGAACTCCAGAGACTATTTTATTGGTGCATTTGGTTTAGTATTACCTATAGTATTACCAATTCCCTTTCAAAAAGTCTGAAAAAAACAAGGTCTTTAGTTGACATGGGTGTTCAGTGTACTCTATTACCATTGAATTGCAAAGGGACAGAGTCTATAACTATTTCAGGAATCACTGGTGGATCTCAAGAGTTAACTAAGTCGCAGGCTGAAATAAGTTTGACTGGTAAACAGTGGGACAAACACATTATTGTAACTGGTCCTGATGTACATTGCATTCTGGGAATTGATTTTTTTGAGACAAGGTTGTTTCAAGGATCCCAAAGGTCATAAATGGGCTTTTGGAATAGCATCTGTAGAAACTGAGGACAGTAAATTAAAGTTGTGTATTAGAACTGAACTTTCAAATGAATCTGCAGTTGTGGGACATCATGACATAGAGGATCTGAAACTGCCAATTGCTACTCAAACTGTGCACCACAGGCAGTACAGAACTAACCGTGACTCTTTATTGCCCATTCATCAGCTGGTTCATCAACTGGAAATTCATGCTGTCATTGAGAAAACTCATTCACTTTTCAACATTCCAATGCGACCTGTGCACAAAGTTAACGGAGGCTGGTATCTCACAGTAGATTTCCGTGCCCTCAATGAGGTGACTCCACCCATGTGCACAGCTGTACTGGACATGCTGCAACTCCAGTACGAGCTGGAATCGAAGGAGGCCAAATGGTATGCTGCCATAGACATTGCTAATGCTTTCTTCTCTATTCCCATAGCCAAGGAGTGCAGGCCTCAGTTTGCATTCACCTGGAGAAGAATCCAGTACAGTTCAACCGTTTGCCTCAGGGATGGAAACATAATTCAATCATCTGTCACTCAGTGATCCACAATGTATTTGAGAAAGGTAAAGCTCCAGAACAAACACAATTCATCAATTATATCATTGTGTGGAGCCAAACTGCTGAGGAAGTCTTTGAGAAAGTTAACAAAATCATTGGCATTCTGTTGCAAGCAGGTTTTGCCATCAAGAGAGACAAGGTCAAAGGACCTCCCAGGGAAATTAAATTTCTAGGAGTGCAGTAGCAGGATGAGTCGTCAGCACATTCCACAGGATGTGATAAACAAAGTCTCCACCATGGCAGTTACCACAAATAAGAAGGACACTCTATGTTTCTTGGGCGCAGTGGGATTTTGGAGAATACACAGTCCTGGATTCAGTCCCGTTGTTAAAGTTTTGCATAATGTGACACATAAGAGAAACAATTTCAAGTGGGGACCTGAACAACAAGCAGTCTTTGATCAAATAAAGTGAGAAATAGTCCATGTAGTGGGTTTGAGACCACTTCAAGCTGGTTCAGAAATTAAAAACGTTCTGAACATGGCTACCAGTGACAGTGGTCCAACTTGGAGCCTTTGGCAGAGAGCTCCAAATGAGACACATGGTCATCAACCTGGTTTCTGCAGTCATAGCTACAGAGGTTCAGAGGTAAATTACACTCCAACAGAGAAAGAAATACTAGTAGCCTATGGAGGCGTGATACCAGCTTCTGAAGTAATGTAGTGGGTTTAAAGAGTTGACAGAATGAAGCTCTCAAATGAATTGGAGAAAAAACAGAATTCTATTTAAAGAGAGAGATACAGACAGAAATTGCAAAGCAGATTCAGCATCCATAACAATCCCCCTGAATTTTCTCCCAACCCAAATCTAAATCTATAATCCCCAGTGCTCCAATTCTCCCCTCTACCCATGTCTCTGCCATCCAAGAGGCCCAAACACAAGCCTCTAGAGGTCCCAAAGCAGGCCTACTCCTTACATGTTTATCCCAATAAAGCAGCTCCAGCCATACACAAGGCTGGAGAGGGAGGAAAGGCCAGTTATCTCAGTCAGTAAAGCATAAGACTCAGAGTTGTGGGTTTGTGCCCCACATTTAGTGCCAAAAGTAATGTACCACTTTGGGGTAGATCCCTCCCCCAGTAGAATAAACTCACTACAACATGATTTTTTTTTTTTTTTT
>VWZE01020746.1:0-40977 GCA_013396675.1 Eubucco bourcierii
AAAATATTCTAATTAGCCTCAAACCAGCACACACAAGAGTCTGAGTTGAGAATAAAAGGTGCTCTAAAGGCTATAGCTGCAAAATAAGTGTTTATAGTGATCATGACTTACAGGTTAAATTTGACAGACTATGGATTTGTGAAAGATTTCACTTCAGTTAGTGCAGAGGAAATAACAAATCTTTGCTTTTATGTGTGTGTGTATATTTGCTTTTAATTTTTATTTATTTTTATTAAATCTGTGTCTGTCTTGCTCAACCAAATAGTGAGAATTTGGTATATGCAGAGTCTCAGGAATTTATATACATTTATTAGAAAAAGTGTAAACAATTACACACTCTTGAAATTTTGATGTGAGAATGCATGCTAGGATTGTCCATTTAGCTTGTATTGGTTACACTTATGATAAAACCTTGCACTGTGGCAGAAGAATTTTTTTTTTTTCTGTTGAAGGAACACTTCAGAATTTCAAATATAGTAAAAAATTAGGAAAATCAGAGAAGTTTAACTAATGTATCACTATTAGCAACCTCTAGCAATCAGCAACAAATCAGCACTGGATATTTTGTATGCGTCATATTATGATACAGCAGTGGAGTGCACACAACAAAATGGCAGCCAATGCTCATGTATTATGTTTCAGCCTTAAGAGAGCAAGCACAGTTTGGGAGTCAGAATTCTGCTGTCATCACTGGTGATGATTTGCCATTAGTCTTGAATCTATTAGTCTGACAATCAGTTGAATTTACACTTCAAGATTCAGTATTTTCTCTCTCTCTCTTTTTTTTTTTTAACCTTTAGCTTCAATGTTTCTCTTTAAACCGTAGATTTTCCAGAAAAACTAATTAAATTAAGGCATACTGAAAATTTTGAGAGCCTAGAAATGAAATAATTGTTCTTTTTATAAGTGATATCCTGAGATCCAAAAATACAATGAAGGAAAACCTAATGGAAACACAGCAATGCTAGAGTGATACACTGGCAATAATAATTCATACTGTCTATAGGACAGTTTGAGGGTAACCAAAAAAAAAAAAAAGAAAGCATTATTGAGGAATTGTATAATCATTATTCTTTGCTGGGTCAAAGGCTAAGGATTTTCATTACCACAATTCCTGAACCTCTATTTTTACCTGTCCCTCTCATTAGATATTTATGGATATTCTTTCTGATTTTTGGGGGGAGGTTTCTCATGAAAGGAATATAAAAGTTTAATGATGTGATGCCAGTGGGGAGCGATATTATACTCTAAATACTGACAGATTTCAAGATGGATAGCTGATACATGGGCAGTAAACTTGAACACTACTTCTCTAAGTTCCCCTTTGAATGGCATTTGACTGGGCTCTTGCCAATCTTAGCACCTTTTACAGGGACTCAAGTACCTACTTTAGTGCCTAGATCAAATAGTGAATTTTTTTTTTTTAAAGTATATTTCAAAGATTTGTAGAGGGTTAATTGCAGAAGTTTTATTGTTAGAGTGTACTGTGGCCATCCTTGAAAATGTTGGCTTTCTGATTTATAATTTCATTAAATCTGAAATAATCAGTCTGAGCTAAGTAAACAATCCCTTACCAACTCACTACATTCACTTTTTAAATATTCCTGCTTAAGTTTGATTTCCTCTAACCATCAGCTGAAATGCAGTATTGGCAGGAAAAACCTGCTTATTACTGTCTTTTCCAAAAAAGAAGTTCAACAAAGCAAGATTCAAGACGTGGTTTTTGTCAAAATAATACCCACAAACTTGTAAGCAGATTACCAAATCACCCCATGAATGTGTATGTTTCAGTGTGAGTATTATTTTAGTAAATACTCATTCAGTAATGTTTTAGACCTTAGGGATCACTTAATATTTTCATTAATTATCCACTTTCAGAATCCATTCATTCAGGCCTACAGTCATTAAAACTATTAAGTAAAAGATATTCATGATTTTGAAAAGGAATGTCACTAAAGAAGTCTTTTGATGTAAAGGACATGCAAAGGTAGCAAGTTTCAGATAGAACATCCTTTCATGATCCCACAGTTTTGCCTGCTTTTAATCATGAAGTGGGTCAGAAACAGAGGAGCAAATCAATCTCCCAGGAAATTTGTTTTATATTACGAACTTTGTGTATGTTATAAAATGGAAGTCCCAAGTTGAACACATCAAAATGGCACACGAATGATTTGAAAGACCTTCAGTCATTTCACTTCCACTTTTTATCCTTTAAGAGACCATTTATGTAACTTCCACTACTTATCAAAAGGACAATTTCCTTATAGTAATCTAGTTCTTGTTTAACAGGAAAAGTAACCTACCAAAATGTAGACCTATGCTAACATTTCCTAATTGTGCTATTTGGAAAGTTTGAAAGCTTTTAGTTATTTTTGCAGGGATGTGCTATCCCCACCTAAAATTCATGGAGATAGTTTATAGTGAAATGCAAAAAGATGACATTGTACTAATGCTTTCTTTCCCCCCCTCCCCCGTATTCCACTGGAACACTTAAGCATACAATATCACTTAACACAAGGCTTGTTATCAAAAGCACTTCTGTTCTGCAGGAAGTATTAGTTACACATACTCTTCAGGCACATAATTTACGTATGTGAGCCTCACTGACTCCCATTTGAGTAGAGAAACCCAGTAAATAAGAATGACTGAATTTTGTGGAGACAAACACAGCAACAAACAGAATTGGTGTGTGTGATGTTATCCTTGTTTGACTTGCGTTAAGGTGGTGGTCTTTGTAATCCCACAGTACTTCATTAGAGTGGGTGCATGACATGTCTTTTGTGTTCTTGTACTGACTCCTCGTGTTACCCTTTAAGAAACTGATTCCCGCAACTCTTGAGGAGCCTGCATGTCACTGCTAGATCCTTGTCTCTGAAGGAGTGCCTGGGGAGAAGAAAGGCTAAGCTCTGTGTTTGCTGAAGCATAGATAATGTGGATCAGAAAGCAAGATGGATTTACCTTGCACTGTGCCGTTGCAGGATGTAGCTTTTTTGGAGGCTTTTTAGAAGTGCTCTAGTGATCCTGTAAGGAGATAATATATATCCTTTATTTAATGTCTAGCATGTATTCACACAAATATTTAAATTGGTATTTCCTAAAACTAATAGAATTTGAGTACTCTTTTTGTGTTACCTTACTTAAATGTTGCATCTGTTTTGTTCAGATGACAGTGAAGTTTATCATTGAATGTGTCTGCATTTGAAGGTGTAACTACTGCAGATTGTGACTTGGAAAGATTTTATTTTTCTCCTTTACTACAACGAAATATTTTATTTTAGAGTGCTTTTAATGTTTTTTTTAGTCCATTAAGTAGATAGTCTGTTTTAAGAAAGCACAGAGCAATAATAAAGAGCAGATGTGCATGTATTAAAATTAATAATGCTTACTTCTGTAGGAGAATAACAATGTTTATAATCTTCCATTTCATCCAGTTTATGTAGCAGACATGATTATTGCTATCAAAAGGCTCTCTATTATGGCCAGAATGGTTCTATGGAATCTCAGATAAATTTGGGCTAGAATGGACTGTAAGAGATTGTCTAGTCAAACCTGTCCTAGAGGATCTAGTTTTAAAGTTAGACCAGATTGCTCGGGTTCCTTCTTTACAAAATGCATGTGAAATGACTTAAATGAGCTCTGCCACATCAAATTCACTTCCATTCGCTTCTTACACTCCATTGAGGAGACTGGAAATTGTAGTGTTTACAGATTATTGAGAGTTTTGTATTGCATTGTTTATTGAATGGAACCCCAAAATTCTGACTCCTGACACAAGCTAGAGTTATGTCCCTTGCTCGATATACACTACTATGAAATGTAAATGGCTTTCTGATCAGGAGATGTAAATATTGTAGTATTTAATGTTAATAAATACTAAAACCCCACTGAAACAGTTGCTTGCTACGTTTACAGCATGGATTTGTTTCTCCAATTATAGATTCCAGTACATACTGCTTCTCATGCACAAGAATATGGCAGATGGGTGGGTGCCCTTGTCTTTGCTCTCTGAAACAGCTGGGTTTATTTTGAGCCAAAACTAATACTGGAAGGGGAGAAAGTGTACATCTATGGAGTTCACTTTCTCCAGAACTTACATCCTTTTCACCTTTTCACCATTGTACTGAAATGCATGGTTTTTTAGATTCCTCTTAGATGATACCAATGCAAAAATCAGCACTATCATAAGAAAAAAATACAGCTCCATTTGTTTAATGAAAGACAAAAAGAATAGCTGCTATGACACAACTTTAAGATGCTCATAAAGAAGGATGTAAGCTAAAAACTTGCAAAATTAGAACTGTTACTCTGTGGGATGTCCCAAAATGGTGAATGTGAATTAGGAAACTGTCATGGAACCACAAATTCCAAATACTTTTTAAAAACATGAAAAATAATACTTTTTTTTTTTGCCTTAGTGTTTTTCCTTGTTGTGTGTATACTGCAAGTTGCTAGTTCAGTTTTTTTTTAATGACAAGTGTAACTAGAAGCAGAAACTCTGGGAATGCTAACTCTGGGAAGTGATGGGCTGGATGTGCAGAAATCCTCTCCTAGAACACACCATTAACTTTGTTTCCAGAGAATAATGAAATTAAAAAGGGAAGATAACTGGCTCTATGAGGTACCACTTAGCGTTGAGTGCTGTACCTCCTTTCTGGTCAGTGTTCTATCTCTGGCATAAATTATATATTCAAGAGATAATTAGGCAGATATGTAGTTTAAATATTTTTTTTTTAAAATTGGTTTTCTGCAGTTTTAAGAAATTTCATCAAAATAAGAGATTCCATCCCTGTAATCTTGCTGTCTTGTGCAGGTTTAGGGAAATACTCATTAGTGGCTTTATTTGTGTGTGTAATTTCCCAAGTGTTAACGAAGAACGAAAGCATTACTTTCAGAGGTGTGAAACTGACACATCATTAGGTGACTCTTCTGAATCCATGTCTGCCTGCTCTGTCTGACACAGAGCAGCAATAATCAACTCTTGGCACTTACTGATCAAATGTGTAGTGTATTATTTTGCTAAGAGCTGCCCCCGTAACCTCTGTGTGTCTGAGCTTTCCAATGGGTGTCTAAAAGTAGCACAACCAGATCTTGGAAATCATGGACAACTAAGTTATCACAGACACCTTTCATTCTAGACTCCATGCACAGCTTAAATGTTTTAAGACATAAAGAATTTTAAGCTGTGTTTTGGAATAATGTCTTAGGAACTTGTGAAACCTTCAGTCTGAAGTCTTTCCCTTGATGCAGCATCCACCAGCTGCTTACTGCTACTGGAAACATGACTTGCCAGTTTGAATACTAGCCATAGAAATGTTTTAATTGATGGTTGCTTTTTGCAAGGTTAGCTAAAACCAGTTGAACTTTGCTATGTGCTACCCAAGACACAGTAATTTATAACTGTATAATGCATATGACGGGAAAAGAATTGTACAGAACTCTGAACTACTGCTTCTTACCTGTTCGTAAAAATAGGATCAATTAAAGTGAAGGATGGAAAGAACAATAAATGAGTTGAGCAAGAAACCTAAGACAGAACAGAATTTTACATTTGAAAATGCATGTAATCCTATCTTTTAGTATGGTCATAATGAAAATCAGTACAAAGAGTGAAAGGTCTTAAAGTGGGATGAATACTAAAAGGTATAAAGGAATGTGAGACTTTTATGGCTTGCTAGCACAAGTTGTTTGGGATAGAATCTTTGACTCTATCAGGGCCAGAAATACTCAGGAAAAGCAATACCAGTGTAAAAACGTTCCAGAAGTACAAATCAGAAGATGGTCTGAGGTCATTGCAAAGGATGAGATCATGCTAGTAAGGTTAAGTGAAGAAAAGAATAGTACTTTTAGAAGCCACTGAAGCTTCACTGATTTGCTTCAATTAGAAGACAATTGGATTTAATATTTGTAGAAATGAAGTAGGGTAACTGAGGCACTTGTTACAAAGGATGAAGTCTGCAACCCAAGAGATAACCTCAATTTTTCCAACCTTTACCTAGATTTGTACTGAGAGTGAGATATTAGATATCAGGAACCGCTTCTAAAGGAATATCACTCCTTGTTTTATATCACTCCTTGTTTTGGGCAAATCTGTGTTTTTTCTTGGCTATCTGTTAAGTTTCAAAGCTGGGATAGAGGACCAGCTGTTTCCAAGTGAGTATCTGAGTTTGCATGTGTCAATAATGAAGAGTCTCTAATTTAGAGCAGTGATTAATTCCATTTATGTCTGCATGAATTGCTGATGTTGATGTTTAGAGCAAGCACGAAGTTCAGTGTATGGAAAGCTTTCATAGGGAGATAACGGTGCCTTCCTGGGTGAGAAAGGGGATTTAACATATGAATTATTAATAATTTATGAACAACCCAGTCAAGCACAGCTCTCATTTGCAACTCTACTTTTAATGAGGTATTTGCAGTTTTGGATTAAGAGAAAGTGGTCAGAAAGTCATTAGGAGGGAGTATATTCCTCCAGAGTACTTAGAGGTATTTTACCAAAGCTGCACAGGATGATTCTGCAAGTGTCATTATATCAGAAGTTATCTAAATAGTTGGTAAATACAGATGTGTAATTTGATATAGATGATGCTTAAAAGAAGAAAACTTATGGTTAATCTAAAGAGGGTTTTCCTGAAGCAATATTTTGTTTGTAACTGAGGAGGAAATTTATAGGTTCAACACCTTAAACAAAAAAGTTAAACATAGCTGCTGCCTCCCCTCCCCCAACTCTTTGCAGCTTTTTTAGGCATAGCAGCCATGCAATTAATTGAAGCTCACTAGAAGCCTGTAATGAAAACTCTAACATCATGTAGCTGCTTTCATTAATAATATCATTGGCTTTTGTCAGCTTTAATAGCAATTGGGTTTATCCAGCTGGAAAAAGCTAGACAAAGACAGATAGACAGGCAAGTCTGTTTACTGTCAATTGACTTAAAGAGAAATGCAGCTTTGCTTTTTAAATACATCAAACCTGACATTTTATTCACTTTTGGGGTTCACTTTAAGAACTTTATATGTGGATGCTGTCAGAAGTTTGGCTAATGGAAAGAAAAGGTAGTTGTGGAGGCCCATGGTTGTGGTCTAACAGGAACTGTTGTTTTTCTCTTGTTATAAAGATAAATATATTGGGCAAACCAGAAGAGGTAGAACTAGAAGGGAAAATTGAAGTAACCATTAATTTTTTGGAAAATATTTAAGCACGCACTCTATTATTTTGAGTCAGTGATTCTGTAAAATCTGTTGGAGATACAAGACTTTGAGGACATACTGTTAATTAGCGTGTTAGTATGGTTTTGTTTTCATAGCTCTGAAGTGCTAAATAATGCCAACACATGTCAGTGCATCCCTTGACAATCAAAACTTCCCAGTGAAGTGTGTTTATGAGCTGCTGGTAGTTGAGGAGTGCTGGTTAAGCACTGAGCACTGGAGCAAAAACGATCTGTCATTATTATGCCACAAGCAGGCATTGTGTTATTGAAAGTCCTAGTTACCTTGATTTCCCCATGCTGAAATTGCATTGTAAGTTATCTTAACATTAATTATTCAATAATATGCTACTGAAAACGTACTCTGTGATCACCCTGGTGTCTTTCATCATTGTGGTTTTGTGCTTCATTAAATAGTAATTGGCTGGAAGTAAATGATCATCAGGTGTCAATCTGCACAAGATGCATTGGTTTGCTATTCACTGCCAGATTAGAAAGTGATTGGAAATTATTTTCATAATTTCTTCATTCTTTTGGTTTATAGCAAACTGATTAATCTTAATGATAACCATTCAATAGTGGTGTTTAGTTGTAACTGGAAAGTAACAAGGGAGTGATTGCTTTATTGATGGCTACAGTGTGGTGGCCAGTATAAAAACATCAATGAGAAGAGAAAAATACAGTTCTGTTTTCTTTTGTTCCACATGCTATGTAAGTGATGATTGTGTATGAAACAGGGTAATGCACACTGTGCTTTTCTCAGGTTGCTGGTTGTGGTGGACAGTGATTTGAGCTCTTCAGAGGGTGAGGAGGTTCTTGAAGTAACTGTGGCCTCTCTGAGAGGATTTAGTCGATTAATTTGAACTCTCATGGCAGAGATCCTCACAGCAGTTATGGGCAAAAAGTAGAGGCAGATAACAGTGAACTGAATAATCATAATGTCTGGCCATATTAATATCAATATAAGAGTGTTTGAGATCTGGAAAGAAACACACCAAGACACCCAAACTATTTTGAGGTAAAGCAGTAGGATGTGTATCAAGGGAACCATTACCTAAGAGCTCATGATGGGGGCTTGTCAGCAGAATCCAGAATGGCACATCCCTGTTAATCATGAATTTAAATTTCTGGAGACCAAGGAGGTGCTCCTGACCCATTTAATTATCTCTTTGTAGATTGATCTCTGCATTAGGAAAATGGTGAATTTATTATTAATAATTGAAAAGAAAAAAATGTATTTTAAAACCATTCTACCAAGAACTCTTAGGTGATCAATTCTGTCTAGATACCTATGTCTAGGGAGACAGATGAAAAATTGGAGGTGATATTTGGCATTCCAAGTTTGTCTGAAACTCTCTTGAGCCAGTAGTAAGCATGACCGTTAAATAGAAATAGGGTCTAAAGAGTTTCTGATGGTCTACAGTTACTCACTGTATTTAGCAGCCATTACTACTCTTAGGAGAATGAAGTTACTCTGCTTTTGAAGTTACTTCTTTTAAAGCACTTCCAAACTGAAGAAAACCAAAACCAGCTATTTTGGCAAAGACAACCATCCTGAAGTGTGTTTCGGCACAAACTTGAACACATCACAGTATCACAGTATCACCAAGGTTGGAAGAGACCTCAAAGATCATCAAGTCCAACCGGATACCACAGACCTCAAGACTAGACCATGGCACCAAGTGCCATGTCTGCCATGTCCAAACGCACCTTGAACACCTCCAGGGATGGTGACTCCAACACCTCCCTGGGCAGCCCATTTCAGTAGACAATGACTCTCTCAGGGAAGAACTTTCTCCTCACCTCCAGCCTAAACTTCCCCTGGTGCAGCTTGAGACTGTCATTTCACTGAAGATTTGTTCAGATGTAGATACAGATGTATCCAGGACCTCACAATCCCTGTACGTCTGACTTTGCTTCACTTCTTCCTTTAGCAGTACTGGAGATCTGATGGATGTTTATGGAGGAAAGGAGAAGCAAACCTTGGCTGTGCGGTATATGATTTGCATTAATTAGGATGATTTCAAGGCGTTTTTGAGTTGCATAGTATGCAGAATTGCCAGAAATTAAGGATGATTTGTCTGTTGCTTGCTGGAAAGATGTTTTGTGCACTGAGAAGCTGAACTACCTTATTAAAATTTGGTAGCCCCGTAGCGCCTTGACAAAACTAACTTCCGTGCTTTTTACGTTTGTGCTTAATTAATAAATAATTTGAAATCAGTGCAACTTCTTTTTTTAAAAGTACCACTGTGCTTCATGACTTATGAGTCTCATTTGAGGCTTTGAGGGGACCTGATAGTAGCCTTCCAGTATCTGAAGGGGGCCTACAGGAAGGCTGGGGAAGGATTATTTACAAGGTCCTGCAATGACAGGACAAGGGGCAATGGATTTAAACTGGCAGAGGGGAGATTTAGACTGGATGTTAGGAGGAAGTTCTTTACAGTGAGGGTGGTGAGGCACTGGAACAGGTTGCCCAGGGAGGTTGTGGATGCTCCCTCCCTGGAGGTTTTCAAGGCCAGGTTGAAGGAGGCCTTGAGTGAACTGTACTAGTGGGAGGTGTCCCTGCCTATGGCAGGGGTTTGGAACTAGATGATCCTTGAGGTCCCTTCCAACCTTACCATTCTATGATTCTACGATTTTCAGTGGCGTTTTGTTGCCCCATAATTCACTTGGATTTCAGTGTGTAGTGTGTGGAATTGTTGCTGACAACTGCCTCTGTATTATCTCTCAGTAGAGATAATTCTCAGTTTAAAATAAGCAAATGATAACTATCGCTTACCACTTTCCAAAAGGGCACGTTGGTTACTAACAAATATATTTTTTTTTTTCTTGCTCACTGAATTTTTGAAAAATACTTTGCAATAACAAAATGAATGTTTTTTAATGCCATGTCAAGTGAAATGGCACTGACTGGGAAACCATAGGGACTACAAGATGTTGAATCCACTGGAGTATAAAATGCTGACTGTCTTACATTAATATGTACCGGGAGAAAACCAAACAAAACCATTTAACTAGATGGAGATAAAAATCTCAAAAATACGATGTAATTTATATCATTCCTGATAAATATTTCTATTATTTATCATTGCTTAGATTTAGGATTGTACTAAGTGTCAGGAGTATCTTAACTCCAAAACTGTACAGTGGTAGAGATAATTTTATCTTGGAATTGATTTGTGATTTTTTTTTTCTTTATGATTTTTTTCCCCATATAGTAGGCTGTCTACAGTAAATGAATGCTGGATTTGAAAAATATAATGGCCAAGCTTTGTTGTTTATTTATTTATTTTTTTAAAAAGCAATCCTGTACTCTGCTTTTCCTAAGAGTTAAAGATTATCTAACAAATTCTGATGGTTGTGTACTATTCAGAGTATCTGACTGGAATTTCCCTCACTTTCATCAATGTAGGTATATGACAAGTACGTCTCAGACTTTACAGAGTTGATTCTTGTTGTCTAGTACTCCTCTTCAGGAAAAGAGTGAAAACAATAAGTTTGCAGGGTTAAGAACAACCTACCTGAGGTTTTTCTACAGTACTTGATTACAGTGATATCACTTAAGTGAACTGAAAATGACACATTTGTGATGCCTCTCTTCTGGAGTATTAGAAAGAGCTAGGGCCAATGACTATCCATGTACAGGCTTTTTGTGAGAGCTTGCTTTTGGCGTTTCTTGTGCAATGCAAACTATGTCACTTGCTTCAAAACGTATGGCTCTATTTAACCGATGCCCAGTTTTAAGACAATGGCATGCACAGAAAATAAGTGGGAGCAGATGTTCACTAAAGTTGTCCTCATATTTTACAACAGTGTTCTGTCAAGTTGGGTCCTATGGCTCCTTACTTAGACAAGTTTTAATAATTTTGTGACTGTTTAAAAATGTAAATAGTGTTGCCCATGAGATTGCTGGACTGAAAAAGTAGTTGTTGGTTTTGAGGGACTTTAAATACTGTCAGTAAACAGCTCTGTAAAACAAAAAAAAACCCAAACCAACTAAACCAAACAAACCCCTCAAACAAACAAAACCCACAAATGAAAATACACCAAGAACAAAACCAACCAACCCACAAAATCCCAAACCAACCAAAAAAACCCCCAAAGAACCCAATGAAACCACAACTGAAGAAATTAATTTTATCTTCATTGTAAGGTACCTCTGGAATTTATTATTATGACCTACTAATAACAATAGTGGTAACTTCATAAGGTCACAGATTGAATACTGATTATTCACTCGATGATTGAACAATATCCACTCTGAACCATGTGTTCATATTACTGAAGGCTATCACTATATACATAAAACTTGGAAGGGGGTCATGGATGCATTTAGCTTTTGATGCCGAATTTTGAAAGAAGATTTGTTTAATGTGAGAGTGCTGCTGCCATTGGTGATGAGCAGCTTCCATACAAACCATGCATTGACTTTCTGTTCTCTGTACTGTACATAAATAAAGACAACCCCCGTATTGATGTAGCTATGTGTTCATTTTTGACACTTACTGAGTCTAACGAACCTGTTTCTAAAATTCACTGGTGAAATGTAGTATCCAGGGAGCAGTATCCCAAGCTGCTGCTATGACAAGCATGGTGGGTGTGAATGTATACTTATAGTGACAGCAGAGCATCCAACTAAGCAAAACCGAGTCCTAGGCTGCATCAAGAGAAGCGTGGCCAGCAGAGCAAGGGAGGTGATTCTGCCCCTTTACTCTGCTCTCGTCAGACCCCACCTGGAGTACTGTGTGCAGTTCTGGAACCCTCAGCACAGGAAGGACATGGAAGTGTTGGAGCGGGTCCAGAGGAGGGCCACAAAGATGATCAGAGGGCTGGAGCAGCTCTCCTATGAGGACAGGCTGAGGGAGTTGGGGCTCTTCAGCCTGGAGAAGAGAAGGCTTCGAGGGGACCTGATAGTAGCCTTCCAGTATCTGAAGGGGGCCTACAGGAAGGCTGGNGGATGAGGCCTTGAGTAACCTGTACTAGTGGGAGGTGTCCCTGCCTATGGCAGGGGGTTGGAACTAGATGATCCTTGAGGTCCCTTCCAACCTTACTATTCTATGATTCTATGATTCTATGAAAAATACCCATGCATGGCATGGGTATGACTAGACCAATTAATTTCTGAGTGTTACTGTGTAACATAACACACTTCCAAATTCCAGAGGGTGTAGTGAGGGATTCACAGTTTGCCCTAGCTGTTCCAAGTAATTGCTGTAATTGCAGCTGCTTAATCGTGGTATTTATTGATATCCTTTCTTTCACCTCTTGTATCAGCATTGGGTGATAGTTTCAACTCTCTGAATTCAGAGCTGCCCCCTTAAAAACAGTTGGTTTATTTGGGAGAGTGTTTGCAACAAAACAAAACCAAAAATCAACAAAAAAAAATATTATAAAGCCACTTAAAAAATTCTATGTAAAAGTAGAAAGTGCTTTTGGTGGTGTTCTCTTTCAATGATGTTTTTTTGGGTCAACTTTTAGCTTATGTCCTTTTTAGCCACATCTTTATACAACCCATTTAACAAATGGGTGAAAATACTGCTAGTATTTTCCTAGCCACATTAACAAGAGTTCAAAGATGATTATTGCACTTCTGTTGATGCTCTATAGTCTGAACTCATCAGTGTTTCAGATCTTAATGCTTCTGACACCTTAAAGGCTGAGAATTTCAGTAAAATCAATACAGACTGAAATATCCAATCTATTGTAATAATAAAGCAAGTTTATCACACCAGCACAATTCTTTCACCAATATATTTTTTACATTTTCCTCTGCTCAAGCCCAAGGGGAAACTGGAAAAGAATTATTTCTCTTTCAGGGAGATTTCTAATGGCTCTTCCTGTTCTTCCCTGAAATGCCTCTGAAATAAGAGCACCTGTACCTCATATCAGCAGCTCTTTTTTATGTGGTCTGTTCTAAGAACTGTTCAGAAAGCTAGGATGGTGACACCATAACAGCAATAATGACTAAAACATGCAAGTTTGTTAACTAAAAACTATACTTGCTTTTAACATTACTTTTAAATGAAATCCTCAAAAATATTTCAATCGTAATTGAAAGCAAAAAAGCTTTGAGAAAGTGTGAGCTTTTTAAAATATGTTGGAAGAGAACATTAAGTGATAATTTCACTTTTTTACTTTGGTCTTACAGCAGATCTTCCTGTCATGATGTTGTACAGGAAGGCTTTGTCATCTATTTTCCACTTCTTAAGGGAGAATAAGACCTTAAGTGTAAATTAGTATTTCCAGCTGTTTTCTACATTTTCGGATCATTAGAAGACAGTGTGAGTGAGATTATAGGTGCTCAGGCTTTGGAAATATGTCTTAGGCAGAGTTCCACTTGATCATTACTGTCTGACTTCCTTCTTTTGCCATAACCACTGAATTCACAGGTCAATTCCATCTGATTTTGAAAGGCAGAATGAAATCTCATTTGTAACTAGTGGTTGACAAGAAGAGCAATGTACGAAATGGTTTCCCTCCTGAGGACACAAGCTGTAAAATTCAGAAATGACACAATCTACTTTTTCTCGAGCTGTGCTGTCTCCCATTCAGGACAGGATATAAAAGAAAAGAAAAGTTTATATCCTGATGGGACTAGAGATGGTGGGAAGGAAAGGACCAAGTTATCATTTTCCCTTTGTATCAGGTTTTCCCATTTTACTACTTTATTTTTTTTTTTAATCAACATTTTGAAACCCACTTTCACCTTTTAAGTGAGCTTTGTAATGCAAGTTTTTGAGTCAGACTTAGCTCCCTGTTTGGGATTGTAGTTTAGGGATCTGGTTCTTAAAGAATACATTTTACAAATGATAGTAATATACTAATTATTATACAAATAAGTAAGAAAGACAAGCAATTCTGGTGCCAGAAAGGATTATTTTATATCTAGTGTATTTTTATTTAATGTTGTATGTAAATAAGAGTCAAAACATTGATGTATTCAGCTTTTTCATGTCTATTAAGCTGTTAAATGGAGCATTACTGAAGAAAACAGAAGCTTAAACCACTTACCAAATTTGACAGCAAATCTTTGAATGAATGTAGAAATTTATATTTAAAATGCATTATATAGTTTATTTGCACAAAGATGATGCTGTTTAGCCTTCTGTAACTCTTGCTCTGCAGTAAAATGTTGATTTAAAGATATATCCTTGCACAAATAAGCTGTCGTTCCCCTCTTAAAAACCAAACAATGTGGCCTTTTTGATGCACATCAATTGCGTGCTCCATTAGATGTCACTTTTTGTTGAAAAGGTTACATAAATCATGAGTGTCTTCCCCAGAAGAAATTCAAATATGGAATTTTATTGCTTCTTTATTACTAAGCACATCACAGCATTATGTTGTTTAATGAAATGTGACAGGTTTTGCTGCAAGAAATATAAAGAATGCAACAGCCTTTTTGCATTTAACAAGATTGGATGCCAATATTTTATTTTCAGGATACAAGTGATTGTTTGGATTAGAGGCTGATGGAAGAATTCAACATAATGTGCATATATATATGTGTGTGTGTGTATTTTTGCAAATATCTAGTAACTTTATCATTACTTCTTTGACAGATCTCCCAGAGTAGACTTTCTGACTTTAACAAAAAAAGTAAAATTGAAAGCTGTTTTCCCAATTAGAAAAAGATCCATTCTAAAGTTTGCATGTAAATTTGGAATAAGAGTTTAATTGATTTATGTTTTACTTTCCTACCCTGTGGAAAGTATTTTTAGCTTCCTATGAGATAGAAAGTTGCCCAATATAGTTTTCTTTTTTTCAAGCTTAAAATCTTATTAGAGATGAACTGTTAATTAATAGGCTGTAAATATCAGGAATTAATAATCTCTTCTTAAAATATATATACTGTAACTGTTTAGTAATTTACTTTTTAGCAACCTTATTTATTTATTGACATTTTTAATTTGACAAAGTAAAGCTAATAATTTTGTCAACTCTTTGTCCAAAATTGTAGTTAATTCATCAATCCATTTTTAACTGCAGTTTGCACTTGGGCATATTTGAAAGAGAACATTTGAACAACATAGAATCATAGAATCATAGAATCATAGAATGGTAAGGTTGGAAGGGACCTCAAGGATCATCTAGTTCCAACCCCCTGCCATAGGCAGGGACACCTCCCACTAGTACAGGTTACTCAAGGCCTCATCCAATCTGGCCTTGAACACATCCAGGGAGGGAGCAGCCACAACCTCCCTGGGCAACCTGTTCCAGTGCCTCACCACCCTTACTGTAAAGAACTTCCTCCTAACATCCAGTCTAAATCTCCCCTCTGCCAGTTTAAGCCCATTGCCCCTTGTCCTGTCATTGCAGGACCTTGTAAATAATCCTTCCCCAGCCTTCCTGTAGGCCCCCTTCAGATACTGGAAGGCTACTATCAGGTCCCCTCGAAGCCTTCTCTTCTCCAGGCTGAAGAGCCCCAACTCCCTCAGCCTGTCCTCATAGGAGAGCTGCTCCAGCCCTCTGATCATCTTTGTGGCCCTCCTCTGGACCCGCTCCAACACTTCCATGTCCTTCCTGTGCTGAGGGTTCCAGAACTGCACACAGTACTCCAGGTGGGGTCTGACGAGAGCAGAGTAAAGGGGCAGAATCACCTCCCTTGCCCTGCTGGCCACGCTTCTCTTGATGCAGCCTAGGACTCGGTTGGCTGTCTGGGCTGCATGTGCACACTGCAGGCTCATGTTGAGCTTTTCATCAACCCAGACTCCAAGGTCCTTTTCCTCAGGGCTGCTCTCCAGCCATTCACCACCCAGCCTGTATTTGTGCTTGGGATTGTGCCTACCCAGGTGCAGGACCTTACACTTGGCCTTATTGAATTTCATCAGGTTGGCCTGGGCCCAACTCTCCAGCCTGTCCAGGTCCCTCTGGATGGCATCCCTGCCCTCTAGCAAGTCGACTGTGCCACACAGCTTGGTGTCATCTGCAAACTTGCTGAGGGTGCACTCCATTCCTCTGTCCATGTCACTGACAAAGATGTTAAACAGCACTGGTCCCAGCACTGACCCCTGAGGGACACCACTTGTCACTGGTCTCCAGGTGGACATTGTGCCGTTGATCGCCACTCTCTGGGTTCGACCATCCAGCCAATTCCTTATCCAGCGAGTGGTCCATCCATCAAGTCCATGCTTTTCCAGTTTGGTGACCAGGATGTCATGTGGGACAGAGTCAAATGCTTTACTCAGGTCCAGGTAGATGACATCAGCTGCCTTTCCCTTGTCCACTGTCGCTGTGACTTCATCATAGAAAGCCACTAAATTTGTCAGGCAAGATCTGCCCTTGGTGAAGCCATGCTGGTTCCCACCAATCACCTCTGCTTTGTTTTCCATTTGCCTTAGCAGGACTTTCAGCAGGATCTGCTCCATGATCTTGCCAGGCACAGAGGTGAGGCTGACTGGTCTGTAGTTTCCAGGGTCATTCTTTTTACCCTTCTTGAAGATGGGTGTTATGTTTGCCCTTCTCCAGTCAGCAGGAACTTCACCAGTCTGCCATGACTTTTCAAATATGATGCACAGTGGTTTGGCAACTTCATCTGCCAGTTCCCTCAGGACCCGTGGGTGGATCTCATCAGGCCCCATGGACTTGTGCACATTCAGGTTTCTTAGGAGCTCATAAACATCATCTTCTACTATAGTAGGCAGATTTGCCTGCTCCCAGTCCTCACTTTTACCCTCTGCAACTTGGACATTTTGGTTGGAGCCCTTGCTGTTAAAGACTGAGGGAAAGAAGTCATTGAGCATTGATTTGTTATGCTATTGATGTCTGAAACACCAATGCTCATGAATTTCCCAGTGCATTTAGTAATTCTCTGCAGAAGTGGTGGTATAAAGTTAATGTGGAGTGTTGGTATTAGCACCTGCATTTGCCATGTGTAAGAACTCTAAGTGCATGCCACTGGTTACTGTAGTGCAAACACAGATTAATACATTTGCATGACTTTAATTGGAAAGCTCTGATAGGAGGGAGTTTGACTGCTGGTTTCTAAATTGGCAGTGGTAATTCTGATAAAAGAAAATGAGGAAATCAGTACACATTGAACTTTCTAGCTTCTTGCGTGTTTAATACCTTGTAAGACAAAAACACACAAAAACAAGAACAAAAAGGGAATTTCCTAACTTCATCAGATTGAATGTTACTGTTTTCCTTGATAAAGAGGTGCTTTTGTTCTGCTGTCAAATTCGGCTCACTAATCAGCAGAAAGCTCCTAGATGAGCAGATGCTATTTTAGAAGGAAGTAGAATTGCATCTCTGAGATACAGTTTAGATATAGTTTGTATATAGATACAGATGAAGTAATTCTTGATACTACTTACATGAAATGTTAACCATGTTCTTACCAACTGTGTGAACCATACTATATGTACAAACAGCTTTTGTTTTTCTCACAGGATATTTTTATTTCTTTATGAAATTGCTGATTCCCTCCCCACCTCCCTAGTCACATTCTAAAGCCAATGTGCTTACAACTGAAGTAGGATCTCTGAAATGGTATAAGGAAAATATCTTTCCCTGTTCTCAACCTCCTTCTCTGCCTAAGATCATGATTTTTAATGTCACTTTTATTGGTGAGAAAATACCTTTCTTTAGGTAGGGAATGAAAAAAAAACAACACAAACAAACCAAAAGGCTCAGTGATGAGAACAGTGTTAATTTCAGTTTTAATTATTTAGCTGTCACTTAAGGGTTGATTAGACTTTCTCAGTAGCATTCAGAAACTGTTTAATCTTCTGGCCTTTTGTCAAGTTTGTGTCCAGACACTTGCAGGATGGAAAAAGAGCACTACCGTCACTTTTTATGACATTCAGTTGGGGAAAGACAGGGTAATAGATGTTTTCATTATGTGTCTCTGGCCAGTGGGATTCAAATTTATAGTGGTACTGTGTAGTTCATGTGATTAAATTCTAAACCCCTTAAGTATGGATTTCGTTTAAATAAGTGGATATTATTTACTCATCTCTCTTTTGGATATATTTGCTAATGGGGGTGCTATTCATAGATTCTTAAAATGGTTTGGGTTGGAAGGGACCTTAAAGATCATAGAGTTCTAACACCCCCTGCTATGGGCAGGGACACCTTCGACTAGACCAGCTTGCTCAAGTCCTCACCCCGCCTGGCCTTGAACACCTCCAGGGCAGGAGCATGCACAACCTCTCTGGGAAACCTATTCCAGTGTCTCACCACCCTTACTTTAAATAATTTCTTCCTAATATTTAGTCTAAGTCTACCTTCTTTTAAACCCATTACATTTCATCCTATCACTACAATTCCTTGTAAAAAGTCCCTTCATGGCTTTCTTGTAAGTCCCTTTCAGGTGCTGGAAGCGTGCTATAAAGTGTCCCCATTTCTCATGTGTGTCTGTCAGTGATCATGTGGATTTTAAATATCTGATAATTTGCTACAACTTTTACATTTTAATTTTGTACCTGTTTGTTGTCCTTCGGTGTAGTAAGGATGAAGAACATGCAGTCTTTTAGGCTTTGTTGTATCATTTTGCATGGTTTCAGCAATAGTGCTTCTCACCGGTTGAAGTTCATCAGCTTTGCAAAGTTATCATTGTGCAATACAAATATAACTGTTGTTACTTTAGAACTAAATCGCTCAAACACTGTTCTGTTTCAGTAACTCTCTGCAGGGAGTAATCGTCATGAAGGGGTCTTATTTCCCAGCACAAGGTACAAAATAAGTGAGGTATTAGCCTGGAAAGCCTTCAGGCAAGAAGAAATTGACATTGTTGACTGTATTAATCTGTGGTATGTAGAAGCTACCTCTTTCATTCTTAAGCTGTTTCTTTGGTTTGGGGATTTTTTAAAAAGTCTGAATGGCCTTAGTGATTTGTGATCTCCTTTACATTTAATACAAAATAGCTACAGCAAAACCATAGGAATTGCCACAGGACTTTACACATTTTACTGCATTACTTGCTTCATTTCCTCTTCTCATTCTTCATATAATGCCTAACATCTATAGCCTAGAAAAGAACCTAGACTAGAAAACTTAATCCTTTTCTTAATGTCTTGTTATTTTACCTTTCTTCATTTGTACTTTTGAAACAATGCATTTGGTTGAGAGGTAGGAGGTAAGAGTGAATAAAATGCTTGGGCTACTTTGCTTTAATGCAAAATGCTTGCTACAAAGCAATTGCCAAGATCTCTGAAACACGGCACCTTTGCCTTCTGCTGTGTTTAGAACCAAATGACTCCCTTTCAAAAAATGAACCACAAGTTACTAATTTCCTATTGTGAGTAATATGAGTTTGTTGATTTCTTGAAGTTGGTGTAGTCTGTAAGTCTCTGCATCTCTCCCTTTGACTGGTGAGGTTGAGTCCTACATGGTAGTGTGGATAGAATAACTATATAGTGTGATCCAAACTTTGACATAAAACATTGAATATTCTTCAAGTCAGAGTCATCAGCATGTGGCCATATGGAAACCTCATGCTACAGTTCCATAAAATAGTTTTAAGCAGCTTAGTTTACTTCTTTGCAGGTAAAAATAATGATCTTGCCTACTCACTGATTGTAGTATTTTTATTTTTCTGTGTTCATGGTGGTAAATGTTTGGATGTTTTTTGTTGTTTTTTTTTTTAATTATTTTTTCAGAATGGGTTTAGTGAAATAATATTACCATGGTGATACTGCACCTACAATCCAGTAACATTTGCTTTCCATTCGCATGTGTCTATAGAATAAAAGCAGAATCACAGAACTGCTTCATTTGGAAAAGACTCTTCAGGACATTGAGCTCTGTTGTTGACCTATCACCACCCTGACCGTTAAACTGTGTGCCCAAGCGCCATATCTGTACATAACACCTTCACCATTTCTCTGTGAAACTTGTTCCACTGCCTGATCACCCTTTCAATAAAGGAATTTTCCCTAATATCCAATCCAAACCTCTTCTGGCACAATTTCAGACCATTTTCTGTCACCTGGTAATAGGGACAAGAGACCAACCCTCACATCACTACAACCTCCTTTCAGGTAGTTGTAGAGAGCAATGAGGTCTTCTCTCAGCCTCTTCATCTCTAGAGTAAACAACCCCAGTTCCCCCAACCACTCCTCATAAGACTGGTTCTCCAGATTCTTCATCACATTTTCCCTTCTCTGGACACACTGCAACACCTCAGTGTACTGATTGTGGTGAGTGGGCTCGAAACCGAACACAGTATTTGAGGTGCAGCCCCACCAGTGCTAAGTACAGAGGCACTGATCCCCTCCCTACTCTCCTTGGCCACACTACTCCTGACACAAGGCAGGATGGACAATTCTCTTCAGAAAGGGTTACAGATATTAAGATATAATATAGTTTCCTATCCAGAACATAGGAGAAAACAAAATCTATAGGCTGAATGACCAATAAGGGAGACTTTGCAGGACTCTTGTTTTATCTGCTTATGAAAGTTCGAAGTCATTTACCTGTCAGAGAAAAAGACTCACACCAAAGAATTTTCAACAGAGCTGGGATTGTTGCCTTTATAATCCAAATACATTTATTTTTAGTGTTGACGGCGATATGTCTAGGGAGAAGTACATAGCTAGCAGGAGAGGTTTAAAAATAGGATTGTCAACCTTCTAATGTGTCCTTGCTTTCAAGCTTTCAACATCTGACCTAAGTATGCTGTGAATCAAATGGAAATCAAATTATAGCAGCATAACTATTGTCTCACATCCTGAGGTACTGCAAGAAAACAAAGTAAAGGAGAAATAAAATTTCTTTTTATTGCAGGAAAGTCAGCACTTGAAGGACAGTGTTTCTAGCTGATTGCAAGTAGTGGAGACTGGAAGCACATTTCTGTAGACAAATTCAATATGTTGAGGCGTTTAAGTGTAATGAAATTTGAGATAAAGTTCTGTGATTATTATTGATGCAATACTTAGCTCAGTACAGGAATACGATATCATGGGATGTTTGTACTGTTATATAAAACATCCTGAATATTTGAGAGCATGATTTATAAGAAAAAGTGTTTTGTTTGACAGATCAGTTTTGATAATATGAGGTGAAAGCATATTAGGACTTAGAGTTCCAGCTTTATTAGTTACTTCACTGGAAGCCCTATTTACCATGTTATCATCTAAATTTTAATGAAATGTAGAGCTACTTGTTTAATTCCTTGGTGATTGTCAAAATGTTGTATGCAAACTACAAAACCTGATGTCCTCGAGGGAAACTGATAAGAACATTTAATAGTGAATCAAGAGATTACATTCAACGCTTTGCGGTTCAGAAGCTGAAAGACAACTCCTGTTGGATCTGGATGGAAATAATAAGCACAGCAAGATCTTGAGATTATTTACTTTTAAAAACTGGTTCTTTAATAACTTATATTTAATTTTTGGCCTGGTCTTCAACTCTGAGATAGAAGACAGGCAGAAAAATATTAGTTTGAGTAGCCTTTTCAGTGGACTAACATTTAGATAAAGGTTGCATTACTAAGGATGGATTCTATTTTGTTCATTTCAGTTTGTATATTCTTCACTTCATTTGCTCTGTGAAGGTGGAAGAGAAAGAAAAGGGGAGAATGGAAGCTCATAAGGTCTGTAGGTAATTAAAGAACTTTAGTTGTCAGCTACAATTAAAATATAGGGTCCAACAGTGTTCATGATCACAGCTTGAAAACTTGCTAAATGGTGTTTCCAAGATATGGAAGTTTCTATGCCGTCACTAACAATAAATACTATCAGTCTGAGGCCAAGTTCATATTTAAGATTTGTCAATATAATCCCCAAATACCTAATTTTTAAAGTACTGTAGAAGAACTTTTGACCAAAAATTATCTTACTGCATTGAAAATCATCTATAGATTATGAAACAACTTGTGCAGAATTGTTCTTAGAAGGCAGTTGGATTAGTTACAGTCAGACTTGGGACCCTGGCCACAGACAGAAATACAATACATTCACTTTAAACATCAGAACAAGCCTTCTCAGGTTGAAAGTGGTCAAACACTAGAACAAGTTTCTTGTAAGGGTGCAGAGTCCCTGTGGACTTTGGAAATACAAAAAAATCTACCTGGAACCTGGTCTAGAGGACCCTGCATTGAGCAGATACTTAGGACAGAGAATATCTAATCTCAGATATTGTGTCATTCTGTGAACCAAAGATCCATCTGAACTAGACTATAGAACATATTCTCTCTCAGTTTTGAAACACTTCTGCAAGATCTTTATTCAAATTTGCAAGTGAGCTTGAGGCAGTATTTCAAAACTACAGGCATTTAGTTCAGGCCTTTGATAGTTTTCCATCAGAATGCATTAATATATTAGTAAAGATGTTGTTAATTCTCCTATACTAAAATTGATACTGACTACAAGTCTTGAGCGTACTAATTCAACACTATGTTTTTGCTGTGGAACATGCTGCTGTTGTAAATCCTCAAATCAAGTGGAAAAACTAATTAATACATGGAAAATATGCAAGCTTAACTAACTTGGTAATTTTCATGATTTCTCATAGCTATGCAATAAATAAGACTAAGGAATCTTTCAGTGTCTGGAAACAAGATTCACAAAATATTGTAAGGGAAAGCATTCGCCCTAAAATGCCCTATCTACATTTCTCTTTTGGAAGAGCAGAACATAAGGGACATTGATTTTATTTTGTGTTTTTCTGTAAGCACGGTGTGGATGAAGCAATACCAACTTTATTTTTAGGTTAAATAGGTGTTATCCTGCAAAAAATAAATTAATGAACAAAGTGCTACATGAAATAATCCACCTCTGTTTTAATGATGGGTTGTTATAATGAAAAAGAAATTTGTCAGCTAACTGGCTACATAGATGGTATTCCCATTTCACGCTTGGCCTTCAGAGAAATGAGGTGTTTTGCAATTCACTGTTGAGTTCTGCAGAATTAGTTGCTAATAAGATGGTTTTAGAAGAGCAATGAAACATGGAGGAGTTGGTGTAAATGCAAGCACTGTTCTATACCATGGCATTTTTCAGCAGGTTCGGTCATCAGACAAACAGAGAAACTATTTACAGCTTACCAAACAATGACTCAGAAAGAACCAGTTAGGAATTTGGAATCAATTAAAGTTTGGAACTAGATAATCTTTAAGGTCACTTCCAACACAAATCATTATATAATTTAAATAGAATCATAGAATGGTAAAGTTGGAAGGGACCTCAAGGATCATCTAGTTCCAACTCCCTGCCGTAGGCAGGGACACCTCCCACTAGTACAGGTTATTACAGGCCTCGTCCAACCTAGCTTTAAACACCTCCAGGAAGGGAACAGCCACAACCTCCCTGGGCAGCCTGTTCCAGTGCCTCACCACCCTCACCGTAAAGAACTTCCTCCTGACATCCAGTTTAAATCTCCCCTCTGCCAGTTTAAACCCATTGCCCCTTGTGCTGTTCTTGCAAGACCTTGTAAATAGTCCCTCCCCAGCCTTCCTGTAGGCCCCCTTCAGATACTGGAAGGCGGCTACCAGGTCTCCTGGAAGCCTTCTCTTCTCCAGGCTGAAGAGCCCCAACTCTCTCAGCCTGTCCTCATAGAAGAGCTGCTCCAACCCTCTGAGGATCTTTGTGGCCCTCCTCTGGACCCGCTCCAACACTTCCATGTCCTTCAATATATATAGTTATAGGACATAACCATGTCCTTCAGTATAAATGGCTGTTTCATGTTTCTGTGAAGGCATGTTTTCAGTAAGTGGGAATGAGATACCAAGGCATTCTTTGTTGGCTGGGAAATGCTCATTTCCTTTTGAGATATAGCACTTTGAGAAACACTTTACTTCAATAATTGGTTGGTTTTTTTTTTTTTTTTTAAACTTTGGGAGCAGGATATGTCTGAGCTCAAAATTTTGTGTTGCTCATCTGTCATTCCTGTGATAGATGTAATTTTATTTTCTAAAACGGTTTTTACCAGTTCCAGTTTAGCAGGCAAATCCATGTACTTTTATCTGCTAGTGCGTTGAAGCTAACTTCTACTGTCAGAATGTTGCCAAAAGGATGGAGTCAGGCTATCTTGGAGTTCTTGCACATCAGAACTTCATATTTCATGTGTGGTGGTAGGTATGAGACAAGATGAAAGCTAGCCATGCAAAACTGCAGCATCAGCAAGTCATAATTTTAGCTGTTGAATGTCTAAACTCTTGATAGAGTTAGGATTAAATAGGGCTTACATGATGCATCATTTCTGCTTGACCAGCCTTTGGAAGTCCATTATCTGGCTCGTGGGCTAGATGAAAGTGCTCTTCTGTACGTTTTTACTGTAATGATAAAGATGTCCTGAGGATTTGCAGAATTTTTTTGGTAGAAATCTCTAACCAGCACAAAAATTGATGTGGTGGATGCTATCCTAACAGTAGATTTTTACTCCCTTTTTATGATGGAAGGAACCACAAAAAGTCTTGATTTTTTTTTTTTTTAATATCTGATTTTCTTTAAAAAAAAGTTTGAAAGCTAAATGGTATTTGAGGTTTCCCTTAGGGAAAGAAAAACAAAACCACAAAACCAAACACCTGTATACGTTGTAATGATCACATATCATCTGAAGAATAGCAGGCAACACTTGTGAGAGTAAGCTGTATAGTATTTCTCAGCAATTTCTGAAAGCTTGCCTTCAAAAGGACTAAATTTCTTTATATTCAGTAAAAGTGGATAAAATCAATTTGGGTTCTGATCGCTTTGTAAATGTTTTTCTTCTGAAAATTTTAGGGTGTGCTATGGAGTTACTTCCATGCCTGTGGTTAAGCTTTCTTAAGGCATGGTGGTGGTGAATCTTCAGTATCTCTGTGTTCATACAAATATTTGTGTTCTTGAAGCTGACTGTCTAATTTTTTGATTGTTTAGGGTTAAATTTTTTTTTTGGAGGGTGGGAATTTTTGGTTTGGTTGGTTTTCTTAGTTTTGTTTGGTTTTTTTGTTAAATTTTTGTTGATACTGTTGCTACTAGCTATAGTGGGATATAAAACTACTTCAAATCTCCACTGTCCACATTTCATCACGGATACAGGCAAGGTGAAAATGTGTCCAGAACAGTTAGTAACCCAGTAAAAATAAAAATAAGAAAAAGCATTTAAACCCACCAAATATATGCCACCACCGTGTCTTTGTTATGTTAGACAGCTGTCTTGTTCCATCCAACCACTGTCTGGACCTTCTACTGATTGTAACTTTAACTGAAGACATGATGTCAAGTAGCTCATGCATCATAAACAAACAAAAAAATGAGTGGTATTTCCAACTTTAAGATTGCAAATGTATCTTATAGAGTTTGTGACTGATGACAGGAATTGTTTCAGGAAAATTTTCCCTTTGTTGCACTGTACGTGGACAGAGGACAGTTGACTGTGTCCTACCATGTAGATTAATGGCAACAACTTTTACTGTGCCTTGCTGCTACTGCTTACTGCTTTGCTTGCAACCTTTCTGTGAGTAAAAAACATGTCTCTCTTCTATGCGTTAGGAGGTACAGTTCTGTTAGTCTGTTCTGAACAATCCTGTATGGAAGCTGTATAAATGTTAAGCATAGAAACATCTGTTATTGAACTTTCAGTAGGGAAAAAACCCTAAACCTGCATGTCTGAAACTAAACGAGCATGATTGCTAAAATCATTTTCAGAAACTCACTGTGGCGATACTGCTTAAATTACAGCAAATAGCTGGACTGCAGCCAGAAACACAACTGGCACAATCACGTTATCTTCTTAAACCAATGAGTATGAAGTTTCAAGCATCTGTGGAGAAATCATTGGTATTCCACACAAACACTAGTCCGTTCCCAAAAATTTAAGGGCTGGTTTTACGTGCTGCACATATTTTTCTCATGTGCACTGAGGAAATGTAAGCAAACTAACTTAGATTAAACCAGAAAGTCGTAGATTTGTGCTCTTATGCCCTAATCTTCTGATGGCTTCAACCAAAAATATCAACAATCTACAGGCCTGATGTGCTAATGGAAGAGTTTTATTTCTCTCTTTCTGTTCACCTCAGAATTTAGCATGCTTTACAGCACAATAGGTCTGCAATTCTACTGCAGAATACACCCATTTACAAAAGATAAACTAAACCATGAAGTTCACAACCTGAAGGAATTTCCAGCTCCCTGCCTTTGTGAAAGAAACTGCTTCAGAGCCCTGCGTTTTCTTTTGCTTCTTTTCCTGCACCTGCACCTGTCTGGAAAGGAGATTAATATGTTGGAGAGAAGCCTGAGCTCCCGTACTTGTTCCTCTTGGTAATTGGATGCTGAGTTTTGTGGAAGGGGTATCTGATCTCATCTGCCCAGAGTGCATTGAGAACACATTGTTCAGCAAGGAGAGAAAGAGCAGTGTATCAAATTGAATGTTTCACTTAAGTTTTTCAGGCATTCAGGACTGCAGCCTTCACTGCAGAATGGTAATCAGATTCAAAATGCTGTCTTTCATGGTGAGCAACAGTGGAGCTAGAGAACGGAGCAAAACCAAAAGAAAAAGCGGAAGGGGAGGGAAAACCTCCCCAAGGTCATGAAAAGGTCATGAACAGATAGTTCAGATCTTTGTGTATAGAGAACCAGTAGGCACTTCAATAGCAGAAACTTTTACAAATATATTCAGCAGGAATATAGCAGTCTTTGGAAAATGTCTGCTGCAAAGATTTGTGAGGTAGCTTGTGCTCAGGTTGTAATTTTATGCAACCCTACACTTTGTTCAATTAGCACAGTATACTGCATGTTCAGACATACAGAAGAGGTGTTCATGTTGCAGTTCAGTATTGATACAGGCAACCACAGACTTTGATGCTTTCAGCTCTCACTGTAATTTTTGTTAAGAGAAGGGATTTATCATCTTTTTCATTTTTTAAAGTTGGATTAATTTCTAAAGCTTTTCATGTCCAAGATTCACTAAGTTTTCAGATTTCAGGTTTAATCATGAGATACCACCTATTGAATTTATAATGTTGTCTTGCTTTTATAATTTAATCCAACTAGCACTGCAAGCATTCATGTCTGCTTCAGTTTATCGAGCTAAACAAGTCAGCCTCCTCTTGCAGCTTCAGCTATCCATTTAATTGTGCTTTCCCCCATTTGTTTTCCTTTGTACCCTTTCCAATTTATGTTTATCCTTCTTTAAGTAACCAAATTTGTATATATTTGTTAAGAAGAAGGTTTTGGTGCTCTGTGATACTTTTTCTTTCTCATTGGATACATTTCCAGGTTTGTTTTCACCTGTGGGATGAGCCCATTTAGCAGCTCACTGATGCTAAAAGAGGAAAGTCTTACTTGCTCTGCTTACTTTCCATTGATCCCATTTGTGTGAGACTCTTTTAACATGATAACCCAGGATAAGGAATGAACTCTTAAGAAAATGCTTTTTTGTTGTGTGACCAAGCTCTAGCACAGGTTGCCCACAGCAGTTGTGTAGCTGCCATGCTTAGAGACTTTTAAAAAGCCATCTGGGCATGGTCCTGGGCCCTGCTTAAGCAAGGGGTTCAACCAGATGACCTACAGAAGTTGGTCCAACCTGAAGCAGTCTGTGATTTTTCTGGTGCATTACCAAACACACTGCAGCACGAGTATGTTGAACTGAATAACAGACGGACCTGACACACCTGCAAGAATGAAAAGGCAGGAGCTGTACAGCCTGGAGCTGGTGAGGGAAGGATGTAGGTTATGGAAAATAGATAGGCAAACTCTTTATACAGTTGTTGATGAAACTATGGCCAAAGAAAACTGTGGCAGCATTTCCTAGGGTCACTTCGATCAGTTTTCTGCATACTAAATATGTTGCTCTCCTCCAGGTGTTAGTATCTCCAAGAATTTAGCAGAAACTACTGTAGGCAGTTGCATCATGTCTAGAATTGTGTACTGAACTGCACACTGTTTCTGTTGCTTCTATCCAGAGTGATATGTTCTGCTTATGTTCTGACAGTACAGTCTCATCTTGTTATGACCCTCATTAGAATGCCAGTGTTTCCATAAGGTTTGTTCATGGAAATGCTAAATACTGCTTGTCTCCTCAGCTGATCTTTGACCAATTTTGCCTTGAATGCTGGCTACCTTGTTAAATTAGCTTAGAACAGTATGTTTAGTAAAATCAGTGGGGTTTGTTCAAACACTCCTGTATTTTGATTATTGTTTTCTGCAAAAAATACGTTTAAAGCTTTGCATGCTTTCAAGATCACGTCAAGGTTTTAAATGGCCCATCTGCTTTCTCTGCCTTAACTACAACTGCAGGCATTATTTGTGCTGCTGTTCTGAGTCATTGTCTTCCAGCCAGATAGGACCGAGGTTAGTGTTACTTAAAATCCTAGTTAATGGATTTGCCTTTTTCAGCTTTTTTATTCTAGAGTGAATACAAATCTGTTAAACATTTTTTTCTTCTACCTCGTTTCTTTTAATGGACCACACTCCACTCTGAGAATTTATATATCTGAGGCTCAAGGAAGGAAGAGAAATGTATTCTTACGATGATCTTTTTCATCTACAAGATGAATGACTCATACGATCCAATGTCTGTCTTCCCTCAAACACTTTCTTTGCAATGTCTCTGGCTGACAGATGCTACTTTAAGTTTTCAAGCATCTCCTGTAATTGTTTAATAAAATCTTTAACTGGGTATTTAACTGTGCTAACTTGAAGAGGTCACTACAGTGGGACTGAATTCCCCTTCTCTTTTTAAAATGAGAATTCCTAATGGAATCAGTGGCCCAGCTGGCCACTGGACTCTGGAGAACACAGCAACTGGCATTCAGCACTTATGCCAGATATTTAATGCACAGTTACACCACAAATGTGCATGAAAAAGCAACGTAGTAATAACTGTCACTTTGATAAAATGTTTTCAAATGTTAAGGGTCTAGGGAATTGCATAGTGTGAGTGGTTTTGTTTGTTAGATTGGTATTTTTTTTTTCTTGGCAGTTGATTCTTTTTCCACAAGTTAGAAATATAAGTGTTTGGTGTTATTATAAATTAATAGCATTATAAATAGACACAAGTGTAGGAGTATATGTGGGTTTAAGATATGGAAGCCAGATTTGTAGCAATATTGTGCCAGTATGAAGTGCCTTCAACTCAGAAGAAATTGCATTATTATAACTCTTCCCTTTTTAAAAACAGGGTACTCATTTTGAAGATCAAATTACAATCATTTATCTGGGTCTCTGTAAAAATGAAAAAGCAATATATTGTCCTACTAAAATTTTTCTTGCACATTGGCTAACTCAGCATACACAATCTCTCAACATATTTGTTTTATGCTTTTGGGTAAATGGAGATGACTGAAAAATAAACATTAGCAAAAATTACAAGAGGAGTTTATTATTTAAATGTAATTCAAAGAAGATTAAATTATCAGTAAATCCTACATCTCACTGCTTACAGTAGTCCAGGTCATAAAGACTATATTTAGATGGAGCTTGAATTCCTTGGGTGCTCCTACCTGGATTGTTGTTTCAGGGCAAACTCGGAATCCAGAGGCTTACCTTTTGCAGGGATCTCTGTCACTGCAAGTTCCCAAGCTTGGTGCTGTAAATTTAGTACTTGGAAACTTAATTTGAATATGCTACCTTTTTCTTCTGATAATAATGGAATATTGTAAATCTTCTAATATGAGAAAAATTAACAATAAATTTTTATCTTTCTAGATGGTAGTTTCAAAATTAATTGAACCTCTCTATAGAAAAGCCATCTACTACACTTACATGTACAGAGAAGGGTGACAGTAGGTTTGCAAGTATGGATTTTAAACTGTGTGATTTCAACATTGGGAAAATCTAGCTCAGTTGTGTTTATATTTTTTTACGATCTTGGTTTTTTTTTTTTTAAACTTTCTTTTAGCAAATGTATTCAGGGTTTTGGTGTTTGTTTGTTTGTTTTTTGACACAAAGGAATTTTTTATCTACTTAGGAAAACTGTGAAGGGATGTTTTACAAAGACTCACAGCGATAGATTGAAGTTTGAGGAGGGCACATTTAGGCTGGAGATCAGCAGAAATTCTTTCTAGTGAGGGTGGTAAGACACTTGAACAGGTTGCCCGGGAAGGCTGTGGATGCCTACTCCCTGGAAGTGTTCAAGGCCAGAGCAATCTAGCCTAGTGGAAGTCATCCCTGTCCATGGTAGGGGTTTGGAAATAGATGATCTTTATGGTCTCCTCCAACCCAAACCATTCTATGAATCCATGAAAATTAGTGCAATATGCAGATAATGGCAATTTAGTTTTAACTTGTAGGTAGCTTTTGGTATGTGAATACATTTATCTTTGGCATAAGAGAGAAAATTAATGCACCTTGCTTTTAAAATCTGTTCCACTAAGTAGATCACACCATTAAAAAAAAAAAAAAAAAAAAAAAAAAAGAGGGGAGTGAGGTAGGAAAGAGGGAGGGAAAATCAAAGATAAAAGGGACAAGGGTGGAATCTGGAGAGTTTTACCTTTCTGACAAATACATTTGTTACAGATGTGAGTAATCAGAAGTTTTCAAATGAAGACTTATATGCAGTAGAAGAAAATCCCCTCCTAAAAGACAAGATGGCAGAGATTGCAGTCTAAGATGCACTGCAAACTAACACAACTCACCAGTTCTGCAGTCTGCCCTTTATTGCAGAACTACACTTTCACTTTTCCAGCACAAGGATATGTCATGATCACAGGATTAGTTCTACTCATGTTGTGCTTTGCTAAACTTATCACCCCTCCGCTCTCTCCAGGTGTTCATTTGGATATCTTGGAAAACACATACTCAGGTCTTTGTAAGTGGATGGGGTATGAGGACTCTTAGAGCTGTGTATAATTGCAGAAATAGTTGTATCGCTTGGATTATGATAATGGTAAAATGATTATGTGCACTTCAGCTGAATAGTTGTCTAATTCTTCCAGCTGTGCCTTGACGAATTACCATAGAAATAACCATTAATTATCTGATCTATAAAGGGAGAAATCATTTGATCTTTTCCCAATTATTACTGAGTAATTAAATGATAAATTACCCGCATGTAAACTAATTTGCATGTAATGAAGCAGTACCTAAGACTGCAAAGGTCCTTTAATATGGTACAGCAGAAGTTAAGTGGGGGCATAGTGAAAAATGTGGGGCATATAATCTGTTGAGTAGTATGGAACAGTGAGATGGAGACTTCTTTCTGCTCATTATAATCCTCAACTAGAGTAGCAGTTCATACAAAACATTATATTTGACTTAAAGGATTTTATTATTAACTTTCATTTTACTAGCTACCTGTTATGTAACTACAAGGACCTCTGTTTCTTTAAGAACATAATATTCTTCTAGGTTAGGGGATTTTCACATTCCTACAAGGAATGCTTTGGGACAGTCTCCTTTATTTCAATAAATAACAATATTCTCCTTAAATGGGTCACAGTTTAGGAAAAAAAAAGTCATGCAAATAAGAGAAATGATTTTTTTTTAATTTTTTTTTAATAATACCATCATATGTGAACAGACTGTGCAGATGAACAGTTTCTGCAACAAAAAATATGATCTTAGTTTAGCTTAATTCTAATTTTTCTCTTTAGGTAGCATTGTTTCTCATGTAAACAGGATTTGTTTGCACATGTAGAAACTTGGCTATCATTACTAGCTGATATTACTCTATTCTGAATTTTACAAGTTTTATTTCCAGTTGCCAGCTGAAATAAAATCCAGGAAAACAGTTTGGTTGCCCACAAATAGTGTTGCCTCATTCTTCAGATATGGAAGAAAACTGGGAAAAAATGACTTTAGGTAAATAAACATGTTTTATGTGAAACCAGACTGCTTAACTCATCTTGGTTTGATGGTTTGGAACTTTTTATTATTACATTTAGAGTATTTTTATGCCAAACATTTAAACATTTCCTAATCAGAGTGTCAAGGCTGACCTTGCCTAAGAATTCTGCACAAATAGTATTTTTCAAATTGAGCTAGAACCGCGCTTCATTTGGGGTAGGGAGATGCCTTTTCCTGATTAACAAATTCTTAATGAGTTTTGTGCAACCCAGAATTTGAGAGTCCTTTTCATGGGGAAGTTAATGGACTTTTTCCCAATCTATGTTTCATCAAATTGAATGAGCGAATAGAAGCTCATTCTAAATTATCAACCATTGCTACCTCTTCAAAGGCTGAACATTTACCTTACGCTTAACTCAGTGAAAGAAAAAATTGTAAATAATAATTAAAAAATGGTTTTATGTTCCTTTTCCTCTCCACTCCTCTTTCTTCCATTCTTTTTTAAAAGAAGTTTTATTGATAAAGGGAGAAGCAGTCTGATTTCAGCCTCTGCAGCTCATTTCTTGCTGTGATACAAAGTCCAGTGGATGCCTGGACAACAAAACCTATGCTAAAAGCATATGGGTCTGTAATACCCTGAAAATATTATGCTCTGTAGTTTTAATGATGCATCTTCCAAATATGATATACCAATCAGTTCTTGCTGTTTGTGGGTTTGGTTTCCTATAAAAAAATATTACCAGTTCAACAACTAAAGGAGATGTAAGAATTAAACCACATAGTGGCATGACATCTCTCCTACAGTTTACTGTTGCTGATGATCCTTTCCTGACAACCTGAGCATAATGGAAGCGACAAGGGACTTTTGCATAAGACTGTTTTTTCTTCTGAGGGTTATTCCTCTTGGTGATTCCTATACTCAGAATAATTCCAGGAGCTGTTAACTTTCCCCATTTTAAAGTACTGAAAACTGCCTGAGAAATTAATTAATGATGTGTTCTTAGAGCTTGCTTTAGCGCTTTGATTTTTCTTCAACTTTTGTTCACTTGTATTTTTTAAGTTCATGAATGTGTAAAACATCAGCAACCCTTTTAACTGGCTATGCCAGTGGAGAAAATCACAATGTTATTTAGCTGTCTTTCAAATGAGAATATAAAAGTTTAGGAAGAAAACAAATTTCAGAAAGTCAGCACTTTTGTTGCTTGATGAATGTGAATTTTTTTCAGGGGAATGTTGGTACTCAAATGTCCTTTTTTTTTTTTTTTTCTTTTTTTTTTTCCCCCCATTCCCCCTCCTCTTAGTTAAACAAATGATACCTTTTCAAACTAGGTTTTAGAAGCATGAAATTAAATACAGTGAAAATTCCAGTTCCTTCCTTTTGATGTTAGAATGGGAACCAAGCACAGCATTACTATTGCTGTCACATAATGAGATGATTACTACCTATGGAAAGGCCTTATTAAATTAAAAATCACTTAGTAAAGCAGCCTCACTTTGATAATTAGAGACATCACTTGCAAGAATTAGTCTATAATCAACCTTTTGAGGTAGGAAATGGAGATACATAAAACTTTTTGAATTTAAAAGTTGATCAAAGTGTTGAGGAGGTATAGTACTCCTAGAATGGAGTCTGTCTCTAGCTTCAGAGATGCTTTTCAGTCTTTCTCATGTGCTACTGATTCCTTCTAGCATTGGAAAGGCTGAGTAGTCTTGTTCCTGTTGGGGAAAGCTATTGTAAAAGAATAGCTGATGGTCTTCAAAACAGACTTTTCTTCCCTGGATAGATCTGTGATAATGGACATATCCAACTTATTGTTTTTTTGAGTAGACAATCATTTTTCCAAAAGTATATTCTAAAAGATGGTGTATAAATGCATTTTGAATTGCAGGGATGGGAACTGAAAATAAATTAGCACAAGTTAGCAGTCCATGTGGTTTTTAGGGACATTGTGTATTATTCTTTGATCTCTGCCTGAAGGACCTTTGTAAATTGTTGTGTTTATGTGCTCCATTTTTTTATCTGTGGTTTACAGAAATGCCACAGGATGTCTTTGTTAGGTAGGTGACTCTCACCAGCACTGGGAGGAGAATTTCTATTTTTTTTTGTTTATGTTTTCAATACAGATAGTATTGCCAGGTATCTATGAAGATGTTTGACTTGAAACCCTCAAAGAATTGAAGGCTATGAACCTCCTTTGTGGTAGACATGAGAAGTACAGTGAGTGTTGGTTTGCTGATCTAGCTTCCACTGCTCTCATTCAGGCACTTCACTCATGTCAACACTCTATCTGCTCTGGCAATTCTCTTGTTGGCAGTATTAGTTTTGTTTCATCAGCTTCAATAAATATTTATTGTTAAAATAGTGAAACTCTTAGATCAGTAATAACAATTCTGAGTAGGCCAGCTTCCTGTGCTCTGGCACAGGGGTTGGACTAGATTATCTTTGAAGGTCCCTTCCAACCCTTGATGTTCTGTGATTCTGTGAACTTCATGAATCAGAGATAAGGTAATATCAACTGTAGAGAGTGTAACTAGTGCAGAATTTTGGCAGTGGCACAGCTAGCTATCATGAATCCAACCATGATGTACTCCAACTAGAGTTGTGTTGTGCTAAATTAAGGTAGTTGCCACATTAGTAGAAGAAATTGAGAAGTAGAGCACCCCCTTTTTTCAGGCAAGGACATTAGAAGAAAGCAAGCAATTGAATAATGATTCTGCAGTGAAAAAAGTGGAATCAGAAGCTGTATTTGTAGATTTGTTTCCAGTCTAGAAGTTGTTGTGATGATGTTTTTTTATCTGCTGTTCAGTTACAAAAGAACACTAGGTAAACAAGTAAAGATGATATTTGTCTGGTAGACAGGATGATACAGGTGAGGAGAGAGAGAGAGAGAGAGGCAGTGAGAAGGGCTCATAATTGTGGTTCTTTAGGTAACAGCACATAGTTGTGTTAGAGGAACAGTCCATATGCTGTTCTTTTAAGGGAAACATTTGAAAACAACAAATCCACATACTAAGTGAAGCGAAAGTAAATGCAGTTTGAGAAGCTGCAGGATTTTAGGATTGTCATTGAATGTCCTGGCCTAAAAGAACTTCTTGAAGACTCAAGAAGTGTGATGGATATCTTCAATCTGATATTAGTCAGATCTGGGAAACAACATGTGCTTCCAGAGACCAGCAGTAACAAGAAAAAGCCTGACATACAAGGTGATGGGGTACACAGTTCAGTGCATACTGAGCTGACATAAATTAGATGAGGTGGAAAAACTATTCAAATATGGATGCATTTGAACTCTTTAGTGGCTTTGCATCCTAGATATGCAAACCTTTCTGCGTATCTTACTGTCCACACTGCTGACAGGACTTTAAAAAACTTTTTTTGTAGCTAATCCTTTCATGTTTGTGTGGAGTGTTTTGCAAATTACAGTAAAGAAAAGATGACTTTACACTTGCTTTATTTTTTCCCTTGCACTTTCTGACAGCCAGCTCATGTAAAAGAGCAGTGCTATCTGCTGCTACTGTGTCTTTGCGAACAGTACAATGTGTCTAAATTGGACTTTCACTCACATTGTCTGTCTGAGTTTTGATATGTATATGAATATATGATATACACTACTTTATCTTGGACCAACGCCTATATAAGTGTGTATATAATGTTAGCAGTCTAGTATATATGATACTGAGAGGTTAAGTACTGTAACTCTTACTAACTTTCCTTTGAACTAGGAATCATGTGAATAATGGCTGTTTAATTATCTACTTCTCTTGGCAACTGTTTCCACAGAAGACTTAACAGCGTAATGTATTCCTGTAAGATCCTGTCATAGTCACTTTGCAGGTGTTGAAGAAACTGATGTCATATTTTACCAACAGCACCAACTGGCATACAGCTGTCTCTGCTTGAACATGTATAAAACTCTTCAGCAACTGGAAAAAATTATGTATTTTGAAGCACGGGGAGTGCCTTAAAAGACTGGAGCCTGTCATCTTAGTAGTATTTGCAAAAAGAGGAGTTTAGACATTTTGGTAGCTAGATATGAAAAAGTCTGTTACGGTGATATTCCCAAGAGGCACAGAAAACAGAGTTTAGTTTTAAGTTCTGTTAAACTTTTTCTCTTTTGAGTTGCTTTTAGTTTTGTAGAAGTAACTTCGATCTTCATTTTTACTGCTGATGAAAGGTGGCTTTTTTTTATTAATATGCTGTTGCCTGTGGGGAAATAGTACACATGCTAAATTCTATTAAAAGTAATTCCAAGGCTCACCCACGCATGCAGTAATTATGATTGTGACCATCTGAGGAAAATGAGTGTATAATATCTTAATTAAAACAGGGTAATACAATTTTAGTTACAGATTAGATAATTCTAAGGCTTTGGAATGTTAGATTTCCTTTTAATTTTAATGTAATTAATATTAGTATTGCTGTTTTGATAGCACATTGCCTTGTTAATGGGAGTTTTGTCAGGAAAGGAAAATGTGCAAAATCTGAAGGTCTAATCAATTAGAAAAATTCTCTTTTTTTTTTTTTTTGGTAGACTTTGTTTGCTTTAAATTCACTTAGTTACTTGGTCAAGAAGAATATTTGTGTCTAGGGGAGTGAAGAAAATAGTTTCTGCAGCACTGTATAACCTTGGTTTTGTCCTTCTCTTTAACTTCAGTGGTATACTAAAGTTTGTTGTCTGAATCTCTAGTTTGGAGTATTTATGGCAAATTTAGGCTCACGTACATGTTAATATTGTCTTGAAGCCAACCTGTGTTCTGAATCTTAATGATGCCGAACTGTTTTATGCAGTAAAATAACTGAGTTGCAGAGGGTGGAGTTTGCGCAGCTCCATTTAGATATTTGTGTAGTCCCTACTCTGTCCGAATCTGTAGCAATTTTTGTGTGTTTTGATGTGCAGCCAATTCAATGTATGGCTAGAAATCACAGGTAACTGACAATGTCTTTACCACTTCTAGTGATTACTCTATTGTGTACAGTTAAAGAAATCTGTGTGAAGTAGTTAGCTTGAATGCTGGGAGCATGAATTTTAGTGTGGGATAGGTGTTGGACTGTTACCCATTTTTTGGGTAACCTACCATGAACCTCTTCACACTGCATCTCTAAACTGCCAAAGCAAAATTACTGATTGTATAACCAAGTTCAAAATGAGCCCCAGCATTTTTGTGTACCCAGATTGCCATGATAGTGGTCTTTTTGCAGATCTGACTGCTACCCAGTATTGAAAGGTGCAGTATCAGACTTTATCAGGCAGAACAGTTTCAGTCTTCTGGATGGTTATAGATGCCTTTGTATTTTCCTGTATGACAGTATAGCAGGATTTAAGCTTAGTCTACAGACTAATTCCTCTCCTCAGTTTTGAAGAGCACAAGACAAGTGCTTTATGTGCTTTATTATTAACAGAATAAAGATGGGATCTTCTGTGCCCGCTGTCTTCATCCTCTGCTGTGGTCAGTACTGAATGCTCTTGTCTGCTAGCTGCTGCTTTTCTCCTGCTACCTTTAGCTTCCACCTTAATATGTTCCAGCTTGCTTCTGGCTCTCTTAATATGCCTTAAACACCTGCAATGCTCCCAGCTTCTGTCATGCCATTCTCAATCTGGGCTAATCCACTTTACCTTGGGGAATTAAAGCCATTGTTTCCCTTCCTGGACAGCAATCAGTTCTGTCCTTAGCAGCGTTCACAGGAGAACTGTTAGAAGGGTTTGTTGTAGAAATGGCTGTTGAAGGACCACAGCTACTCTAGCTGCAGGCCCTAGCTCTTTGCCATCCCAAGAAGTGTGCAAGTGATCAGTTCATTTTGCAGAATCCCGTCTTTTAACAGTCCTGAGTTAGTAGAGGCAGCAGCACTTTGGATTGACTTTGAAGGTTTCTGCAAGTAGTATTGACTTGGGGTTGTTTCCAAAGTAATCCCCTCAGGCTTCTGGACAGGCTAGCAGGGATGTGAGGACTTTTTGCTTGCCCTATCCCAGACAGAAACCATTGTGACTGTGCATACATGCCAATATATGTACCCCCGTGTGTATGTATTTTAGAAATCTTGAGACTTGGCCTTCTAAGATGACCAAATTTAGGGCCAAATGAATCATGTTGTATGGGAACCCTAATTCTGTACATAACATGCACAGCTCTAGCTATCACAGCTCTTCGAGAAATAATTTTGTGCCTTGAGACAGATATCACAGGCTCTCCTGTTCTGTAGCCATGAGTGTAGAACTCATCTTCAATTTCAGTGGGCATTTCTAGGGGTAATTAGCAAAACTCCAGGTGTATAAAAATTATTAATCAAGAAAATGCAGGTATTGGATTTTACTGAATTAAGGTAATCTGTGAACTGATTGAAGATGATTCAGTGCAGGTTCTGGTACTGAACTGTAGATACACTTTGTTGTTTTGATGATTTATGGAGTTGTCATTTTATCTTATATGAAGAATTGGGTAAAGTGACCTTGGAAGGATATATTCCTGATTTGTTTTTAATACATAAGTAGGGGGGGGGGGAAGCAGGAAAAAGAATTACCCGAAGTACTGCTGCACTCAAGAAATAATTTAGATCTTCAGTAGTGTTGTCAAATGTCTGTGCTGTAAGCAGGATTTAGACAGATATAGCCTGCATAAGGAGATTTTGGCTTTTTACTTGTTTGAACACTAATAAAACCTCTCTGAGTCCATTCCCCAATTTAAATAATGAATGAGATATTATTTTCATAGTCCTCTCTCACATATATACCCTCAAGTAATGTGTCTTATGCACTAAATAAAAGCTGGGACTTTTTTTTGTTTTGTTTATTTCTTCATGTCATAGCAGCTATATTTTCTGGCTTTATCTACGCTCCCACAGGCGTGTATTAATACTTCAGGAATGTCTAGGAAAGGTAGGCTGCTGCACAGAACCTGGGAATGCCATGTCCTTTGTTTGTTGTATTTGAATATGATAGTGGTTCCAAATATAGCAGCAACAGAAATATCCTTTGCTTCTCTTCCCAGAACTGCCTTGAAAAAAACACAGTTCCGGTGTTATGCACATAACTGCATCTGTAGGATAAAGCTGTGGGCCAAGCCTACATTTTCAATTCCCACAATCATATGTCTACAGTGGCCTAAGTCTAAATGTTTCTTTATAGTCTACCCAGTTTCTCCACAGAAAAAAACAGTAAAACTTAAGAAATCAAATTAAATGCCATTTAGACCAAGATGACTTTGCTTACTAATCTGCCTTCTGGGTCAATCAATACATGCCTCCTCTTCTGAACCTAAGTATTTCAGAAGAAGTGTGTGTTATTAACATAGTGTTTCAACTGTCTTGTGCTTTGCAAATTGAGCAAAGAATACTTGCCACATTTGGAAAGGTTTCCAACACTATTTCAGACCTGAGATAAGGAGTGAGGAGAAACAAACAGTGTTATGAGAATAAAGTAGGGAAGAACTTAAAATAAGTTATGAATAGTATGTGCCTGTGTATCTTCTTGGTGTAGCTGAGATGTTTTTAACTATTACTGTTTGGGGAAATAAAAGCCTAACTCTATGTCAAAATAGATGAATTACATACTAAGTTTTAAGAAGCAGAATCTGTTCTTTCTCTGCTTTTTCTTTATTTACTTGGGGTTTGTTATTATTTATATTACAAGAAAAGAGAAAAACTGAGACTGCACGTTCCAAGTTGATGCAGCTCAGCATAGTTCTGATGAAGCAGGTGTTGACCATTCCAGTGGAGGGTTTGGTTTTTCACACTTGTGTCGATTTCAGTCATGTCACAAGTCTCTAAGGAAATAGATCTTTTAGAGGCATAGTTTTCAGTCTACATAATTTTTGTTTGGTTTTCCTATGGAGCTGAGCATGGCTGGAGACATGACCTTACAGTAGTCATGAAGACCTGAAACACTTTGTAATGCCACTTCCACATTTTTTCCTCCTCAAAACCTAAACATCTCTGTCCTTCTGTCATTTGCTCTCCGCTGTGTCAAGAGGGAGGATGCATTTGTCATCTTAAAAGCTACAGTGTGGAAAATGTTTAAGTTTGCAGTACCAATTACTGCTCTCCAGTTATTTACTGCTGTGATAAAGCATATTAAGCAAAAGAGGTTGATAGTATGAGGACAATGTGAAACCATTCCTAGTAGGCTACTGCAGGCTTGCTGTGGTGGTATAGTCCTTTTGCTGCTGAAAATATCCAGGCCTTTATGCAACTGAAACTGTACTGTTGACTACATGGTCACACTCAAAGACTTGTGATGAAAAGGTTGATGTCCAGGTGGTGACCAATGACAAGTGGCATTCCTTAGGGGTCTGTCCAAAGTCAAGTGCTGCTTATCATCTTTGTCAGCTACATGGACAGTGGCATTGAGAGATCTTTCATTAAGCTGGCTGGTGATATCGAGCTGTGTAGCATGGTGGACTCACTTGAGGGAGGGGCTGTATCCAGAAGGATCTTGACAGGATTTAGAAGTGGGCCAGTGCAAACTGCATGGGGTTAAACAAGTCAAAGTTCTGCATCTGGATTGGACCTATCCCAGGCACAAATACTGAGTGAAGAGTGAGTTGAGAATAGCCTTGAAGAAGATGCCTTGGCCATGTTGATTGATGAAAAGCTCACCATGCAATGAGCTCATGCAGCCCAGATGGTAAACCATATCCTAAACTACATCAAGAGGTGTGGCCAGGAGGTTGGGTGAGGGGATTTTTCTCTTTACTGTCCTCCGGTGAGACCACGCCTTGAATACTGCATCCAGTTCTGGTGTCTCTATCATGAGAATGACATGGAACTGTTGGACCAAGTGTAGAGGAGGGCTGCAAGGGTGATCCAAGGGCTGGAGCACCTCTGCTATGAGGATAGGCTGAGGGAGTTGAGGTTGTTCAGCCTGGAGAACACTCTGGGGGGACCACATAAATGCCTTCCGATATCTGAGGAGAGCCTGAAGGAGAGCTGGAGAGGGACATTCATAAAAGTGTCAAGAGACAGGACAAGAGGCAATGGTTTTAAACTAAGGGAGAGAGGGAAAGCAATGGCTTTTCTCTGCAGTCTGGAATATAGGGGTAGGATTTAGTATTCTTAAGACAAAATTATTGTGTGTGTTCTATTGTTTTGGGTTTTCTCCCCTTTTTTCCTGTTCTTTCTCTCTCTCTCTTCCCCC
>VWZE01020746.1:41000-105059 GCA_013396675.1 Eubucco bourcierii
CCCTCTCCCCCCCCCCCCCCCCCCATTTTGTGGAGGTAAATTTCCAGCATCATCTTAGTATCCACTTTAATCACTGTGGTGGGATAAGATTATCTCTCTTGTGATGAAAGCTGATAAGAGATGGAAGTTCCTTAGGGTTCTCAAGGTGTTGCACTAATATGGAATTTCAACTAAGCGATGTGGGAAATGCTGTGAATTAATACTGCCACCCTGCCCCAACAGTTATGTCCTTTGGGAAGTAACTGATTAAACCAAGGGATAAATCTGGAGCTATGGTAATTCACTGACAGTGGGTTTAATTTCCTCCTAAATTTCCATATGGTGAGGTCTCTGTATGCTCTCCATTCCCTTTCTTAGGCTTTGGGAAAAAGGAATTTATTTTCTCCGTCAACTTCGAAAGGAAATTCTCTGTGGCTTCTAAATTCCAGTAATTAAAATGGTACCGCCAGAATTCTGTCAGCACACCATGTAAGAACATAATGGGATCATCTCCTAGAGGTCTATTGAATTTGGTGATGCAAGGGGGAAGTTTTTCTCTACTCTGTCCATGTCTGAGGCCAGAGCTAGTTTTAACTGAGACGAAAGTCAGCATATTTGAAGTAGCACTTTCACTTCAGTTCATACCACAAAAGAAGTGATATCCTTTGGAAATTTTTATAAGCTCTGTTCTCAAGTAATCCTAGGGTTGATTCTTTTAAATTAATCCAGTACTAATGTTTAAATCATTTTTTTTTGTAGTGAACCATCATATTCAAGATATGAAATGGAAAGAAATAGAAAACCATTCATCTAAAAGGAACATTTATTAGACAGTTGCCATTTTCTTCTCAAGTCACCTATGCTTAGCTCTCAAATTACTTTATGTGTAAAAGAGCTTCCACACTATTTTCTTAAGTGCAATTTTACTTTGAGAACCTCTCAGTTGGTTTTACAGAACTGTGTCTGTGATATGAAGAGAAGTAGAAACTGCATTTTTTTCCCCCGGTAAATTGGTGTTTAAGGTGCCAGTGTTTTGTTTCCATGACACAGACCAACAGTCAAATTTCAGTAATTTCATTAAGAAATATTCAGAAATCAATTTAAAAACAATAATTTAATATTCACCAATCTGTTACATATGGCAACATTTTTTAATGAAGAGAAAAAAATGCTGTGTTTTATGAGAAGTCCTGAATTCTGGTAGCTGCTAAGAAATCTTGCTTCCACAAACAATGTTCTAGCAGCCAGCATGCCTTAGATTTCTGTGCACTAGGAGGCTACTATATCTGATTTAGAATTTTGTATTATATTTTGTAACTGTCTGAAGACTCATTTAAATTTTTTGTTTTCCTTCTGCAAGATAAACAGATCCATAGAGTCATACAATCATTTAGGTTGGAAAAAGACCCTCAGTATGGAGGGGAACTGTTTCAAAAGGCCTGTAGTGATAGGATGAGTGGCAATGGTTTTAAACTAGAGAAGAGTAAATTTAGACTGCATGTTAGGAAGAAGTTCTTTACCATAAAGGTGGTGGAACACTGCAACAGGTTGTTAAGGGAGGTAGTTGAGGCCCCATCCATGGAAAAATGCAAGGTCAGGCTGAAAAGGCTGTGACCCAGGGCAACCTATCTAGTGGAAGATGTCCCTGCTGAATACAGGGGATTACACTAGATGACCCTTGAGGGTCCCTTCCAACCCAAATAATTCTACAATTCAACATTGAGTCCAAACATTAACCTACCACTACCAAGTTCAGCTCAGGGGCATTCCTGGTCCTCTACATGTCTTTTATAAACTTCCAGGAACAGTGACTCAGAACACATTCTTTTATTATTTCCTGTTGTCTTGTTTTACTTCCTTAATCCAAACAATCTTTTCTCTCTTTTGCTACTTTACCAAGGCCATGGTCACACTAAATGCCTAAGGTGACATATGTTTGAGTACATCCATCCTAGTGACAAGTATTAGAGCAGTTCAAACTGCAGTTCATAAATTAATACTCCATCTGGCTGCTAGATGGCAAATGGGAAGGTATGTGGTGCACAACCATATGCCATTTAAATTACTTTGAGTTTTCAGTTTTGTTAGCAGTTGGAATTACATATGATTCAAATATAAGCTAAAATGAGAAGATAACAAGTAACAATAAAGCTGGATATTTCTGTTAACTCCCAATTCTGTTTATACTGGGTTCTGAACCCTGGAAATCTGTTTTGACATGTTTAGCTGAACAGCTGCAGGGCTGTGACTCAAAGAGATCATTGACTTCATAGGAGTGCAGTAATACAGAGTTGATATGCAGTGCAGTGTCTCATCTAAGCGTAAATTACATTTCTCATCCAGTCCTGTTCCCCACCTGAGTCTGAAGTGTTGACTTTTGCAGGAAGGATATCTGATTCTTTTTTCTTTGGTATTAGAATCAGTGGAGGTTTGACAGTTCAGAGTGCTTATGTGAGCAGCAACAGTCGGGTTTTTTTCGGTTTAGCAAACAAAACATGGAGTATGAATTTTAGCTCTGACATGTAGGTATTTTACGTGATACCTGGAAATTTGGGAATTATTTGTCCTAGTCTTTAAAATGAATTCCTGAAGCTGTGGAGTCTAATTTAGTCTGCATGTATCAACACCGCATTAGAGATTGTGGAGAGATGAAGTATTCTTTTCTTGTTCAGAAGCAGGAGAAGGTCATATTGTAGTATTAACCCTACGTGCTGCATCAGAATTTGGTAGAAAAAAAATTTTAAAAAGCCACCAACTTTTTAAATAAAACAATCAGAAAACTTTGGTTACTTTAATGACTGATTATTGTTTGGGACCGTGAGTAGTCATACCTGTGTTGTTGTTTTTTCCTCTGTTACTTAGATTGGATTTTATTTTTATATTTATGCACTTACTCTATTCCTTGAAGCATAATCTTATGTCATGTGAAATAAAGCACCCAGTGGTCCTGTTCTGCTTGTTCCCAATACAAATTTTCAGCTGAAGATTTTTGGGTTTAAAACTTCTGGTTTATTGTTGAAATAATTTGGGGTTTTTTTCCCATCAAAAATTTGACTTTGACTTTTGATCTAAACTGTTTTTTTGAGAGAAATTTTTCCCTCAGAACAACGTGTACCCTTGGCAATTCTTCAACTAATCCTTCAGAGTTTAGTTTGTAAAGTCCTTGAGACAAATATATTTATCTTTGTGCTGAGGGTCAAGCAGGCGGTCGGGATTTAAGAAATAAAGAATAATGTTATTCATAATTATATAATAATAACCAATAATCACATAACAGTAATGTTATATATGAATAAATTGTATTAATATGTAATACAGAATATAGAATATATATTATAGACAATATATAGAAAACATACAATAATATTAAAATATAATTAATACATTTGACATACTTAATATAATTAATAGAAATACATGTAATTATAAAATATAGAATATAAACATATATATTGTGTAATGTAATTAATTTAATTGTAATTAATATAATTAATATGTTATAGATAATAATATAATAGTAATGATCATATAGTTAATGGTGGTATAATACGAATAATAATTATTAATAATTTAGTTCCCTGTACCTTTTTTTTTTTTTTAATGGAGAGAAAAAAATTTTAGGTTATGTTTGCACAGTGCTTTCAAGATGTAAAGTAGTATACAATTGATCAGTATACATATTACTTAAAGTCTCACAGGAAAAAAGAGAGATTTATTGGGAGCTGTAGCTGTGTGATCATGAGACCTCAAACACAGGTTTTGGTAACTGGGTATGTTACTTTTTATACCTGTTAAGTAGTCATACAGGAAAGATGTGCCAGGGCAGGGGTTTAACTGGAAGAAAGAAAAATGGGAAAAAGAGTGTTTCATTAAGTATTGGGTAGCCAGCAATTACACAGCACTGCTGCTAAATCCAGCAGGATTTAATATCCTGCTGCAGAGAAGGAAAACTGCGCTTGAGAGAAGGCATATAAATCAGGACTCATCCTACTACACTGGAGGGATCTTTGTTCTCATCTTCCTTCTCTTTGCCTTTACATATGAGGAAAGAAGATGCTGGCATGCTATTGATGTATTGAGGTCAAAATGAAAGAGATTTCCTGGGGCAACATAGGAAAAAGTCCTTGTAAGTTAATAGTGAATTGAAAAGTTGAATCCCGGTTAAAGTATCTCAGAATGCATTAGGCTGGAAAGCATCCTTGAAGGTTGTCTTGACCAATGCCCCCTAAAGTGAGCAGGGACACCTTTAACTAGATGAGGTTGCTCAGGGACCCATCAAGTTTGGCCTTGAATGTGTCCAGGGATGGGGTCTCCACCACATCTCTGGGCAACCTGTTCCAGTACTTCACTATCCTTATTGTGAAGAATAGCCTCTGTTTGACTAAATCTACCCTGCTCTAGTTTAAAACATGTCTGTAGATCTTGATGGAGGTCTGCAGAGTTTTGACCAAGGCTTTACCGATCTGGCAGGAAGATAGGTAAGACTACCTTAAAGGCAATAGAAAACTACTGAGATGGCTGTGAGATACCCTGCAACACTCAGGTCATTCTTTATTATAAGCCAGTGTAGGTGTTTCTAGGTAACTTGTGAGTTTTTGTGTTCTACTTGCGCTGAGTCCATCTGTATGTGATAAAAGCATCTTAAGTTAGATATCATGATACAAAGATGGTAATAGATGCCTATTTCCGCATTATTTTGTTTGGGGTTTTTTTTGTGTTGTGTGCTTTTTTAGTGAGGGAGGTTGTGAATTTGTGGTGGTGGTCTTTTGGTTGGTTGTTTTGGGTTTTTTTGTTTGTTTTCTCATTTGGTGGTTTGTGGGGTTTTTTGTTGTTGTTGTTGGTTTTGTTTTGGTTTTTTCCCCCTGTCTCACAGCTCTGCCCTTAGCTATTCAAGTTCAGACGACACAAGAAAGAGTTATCAGGTAGCTTTACTGTGGTCCATAATTCTTAGCATGGCAGACTGTTCTTTCCTTTTGCATGAATTATGTAGTTTTCTTTTCAAGACATCTTCTGTGATTCACCTTAGCTAGCATGTGAAGTGAACTTCAAACATTGTACCTTGTCTCCTTCCTTTTTGATTCAAGGACATCTTCCATGTGTGGAATACGACAGAAAGTATCTTTATTTGGTATGGAATTATTGGTGTTGTGCAGAACTGCTCTCTTAAGTAGAAGTTCAGTTTTGAATTTTGACAAGTGGATTTTCTGGAAAGTTGTTTTCCAGGCAGCCGCTTTTCTGCAAGATCACACTGGAAAATATAAAGTGTTTACTTTCTCTCTACTGGTAAATTTAATCTTTCATGTTAATATCTTAACTTAGCCTTATGTACACTCTAAACTGGAAGGCTAGGATGATGAAGATATTTACTTGCAGGTTTTTTTACTTCTGATAATTTGTCAGTGTTGCAATGATTGTACACAATGTGCCTTGTAGCAGAAAGAGTTCATGTCTGCCTCTTAGGGAAAATTAGTGATTACTGTCCCAGAGATATCCATTTTGTGTCAGTGGGCAATGACAGTACAAGTGCAGATCTGTGTCTCTTTCCATCTTTCAAGGCTGTTTCTGAGTTGCTTTGCTGAAAAAAAATGAGAAACCTTGAGACACCTGCTTGTCTTATGGCACTGGAACCCTAAAATCTGTGCTGCTAAAAGATAATACAAAAGGGAAAAGGGAAGTAATTTTCAGAGCAGGCTGTGCAGTAGTAATCTATTTATCCTTCTGTGTTGCTGTGACGGGACAATAGCAGATGAAGTGGTTTGATATTGGATAGAATCTTTGCTAAAACTATGTTTGCCTCTCATTCACATCCCACGATTGTAAGGTATTTTCTCAATGCTTTTATTCCCTTTTGCTTCTGGAAGACAGAATCTGAAGAGTATCTCTGTTATGTCCCGTGGAACACACACATCAAATCTGCTGCTTGAGGAAATATTAAAGTTATTAATGCAGCAAGAAATATTCTGCAAGCCTTTTGTTCATCCAAATTCTCCTCCCTGAAAAAATGAGCATCTGAAAGAGAGTAAGTAGGACAAGCTACCTGACCTCAATGTTTCTGTGTTGAAGTGTGAATATTTTACAACGTTTTGTCTTGTTGCCTCTTCTTGCATACCCCATTTTGCTGTTTAAAGAAAGAATGACATAAATAGGAAAAGGAATCAACAGACATAAACAGAAGTAAAAGCTTTGGGGAAAAATAAGATACTAATTTTTCAAAAGTCCAAGATAGGCAAATTGAGTGCAAAAATATCAAATGCAAACAAACAAAAACCTTGGGCATGTACACAGATCCCAGTGAATGGTTAAATAGGTTTTTCTTTAAGCAAGGACAGCAAGAGCGTTCCAGAATGCTTAGAAGAATAGCTTCCTCAGTTGAAGGTGTTTACATGTGGAATCCAGTGAGCTGAGGCTGATCTGCTCCTCTTATGGTAGTTGCTGAGATGGTAGCACGAGGCTTTCTTGGCTGAAACCAGCCCTGTACTCTCTGGCTGCATTGCAAAGACAAACTGCTATTGCTGACAAAAGGAGGAGACCTCCTCTTATTTCTTTCTTGTTCATTCCTTTTTCTCCAGCCCACTCACTGCCCTCACACATGTAGTGACAGTTTCATACAGCTGCACTGTGAACTGGATCAGATTTAGTCCAGTAAAATGAAATTTATTTGGCATTGGATGGAGTCTTCACTGCCAGGGGTTTCTGTGCCACTCACATCCCATAGTGACAAGCTGTTTTCTCAACGCAGAAAAGCTGACCCCGGGTTTCAGAGGTCTTCTAGCAACGGGGTCTAATAGACAAGAAGGAGGAGATAGGGAAAATGTAAAGAATAGGACTGCAGTGTTTTCTCAATGTGCTGTTTGATTCTGGTCTAATATTTGTCTAGAAATAGTTTGATAATATCTGAAGAGCCACAAACTAGGCTCATACTAGCCTCTTCATTCTTCAGGAACATATCTGTATTAGATTTGTGGATTTCTTGTTCTTACCTCTTTTAATATGTCTTAACAAATACCTATTTACACCAGCTGTTGCGTTACTTTGTTGAACTTGGAACACATTACTGTGTAGGTACATAGTACACATAACATGCACTCAATGCGACTGTAAGCAATTATAGGTGCTTTCAGAGTGATTTTATCTTTCACTACTCAGGGTATCTGTGAAAATTGACTGCATACAATGCAGGTTCTCTCCCTTTCGAAAATAATCTCAGTCAAGATTCTGTTAAACTTGAAATTTCTTAGGCTTGGCTATGAATAAAACTAAGGACCTCAGGATGTATTCTGTGGAGGGTTTTCATATCCTTTCTTAGGCAGGAAAACACGGCAGGTATAAAGTATATTAATCTGTGCCTGCTCTTTGGCATGATGCCATACAAGGCTGTCAGCATAAGTAGGAGCAAATTAACGTGGCAGTTCTCACGCTGGAGTCGTACTGTGTTAATACAAGGCTTCAAACTAGATAATATGAAACCTGAATTGTGAGTGTAATATTTAGGGCTCACAGTTAGAGCCGTTCATCATGATGATTACAGCCCTGCCTGTGATTCTTGGCCAGTCAGGTTACCTTGTTTTACATGTTTGATTTCTAATGGAATACAGACCTAGAGGATTTACATTAGTTAGGGCAGGCAGGCTGGCACAAAGTAGATATGCAGCTTGTTTCTAACAACCAGCTGAGGAGAAAGAGGTCTCTTGAGAAACAGAGTGAGCTCAATGGCTGCGCTTAGGAAGAGAGCAGAGTTAGGGGGTTGTGAATTTACTGGTGTTGCAGCAGTTATGTGGTTGCACAAGCAAGGTACATGGACTCACGTGGACGTATATATGTGAAATATCAATAAGGATCTGTGTTGCTACATGCCAGAGTCTATTTCTTTTATCAAACTGACAGCATATCCTATGGATGGTGTTATTTTAATTTTATTTCCTATTATTTAATAGGTCCCAAAACAGGTCCTGTTAGTATTTAACTTGTGTGCAGTGTATAGCTGGTGTGTTTCTCCAATTTGGTAGGATATGCACATTTCTCAGTGGATATGCATGTTTCTTGGTGGTTTAATCAAGATGACAATATCATGTCAGTATTGATTTAGTCATGTAATAAACTTTGTGTTAAGAGGCCTGATAAGAGCCTAGAAGTACCTATAGTTCCATTTAGAGTAAGTACTCTCCGAAATCTGTAACAATCAGTGCCCAAAGTTTGTGAAATTTGTTGTCTTGGACCTCGAAAGTGAGCCTAGCTTGTTGAGGTCATTATGCAAGTATGGTCAAATCTGGATGCACATGTATACTTAATTTACAGGAGAATTAATAAATTGAGTCTTTCAAACAAATCTAACAATGCTCAAATAGAACATCCACAAGTATTTGCAGGAGTTCTATTTGAGCATTGTTGTATTTCCAGTGCAAGAGCTTATGCTTTCATGCAATTGTTTATTTCTAACTGTGACTCTTCATTTTTCAGGTTTCCAGACTGTTTTTAGAGTGTTACTATCTGTGAGCTAGCTTCTTCAGTCTCTGTTTTACTTGTGACTGAAACCAAAGAGGGGCAGTAAAGTATAGCTAAGGAGACCAGGTACTAGCAATAGGTAGTGTGGGCATGAGGGACAATTCAAGAGAACATAAACTTAAGATGTTATATTTTCATGGATTTAACTTCTAATTCCTCTGCTTAATTCAGTATAAGTTCATTGTTTTAAAAGAATCTTCTCTTTAGTGTTGTGAAATGATGGTGCTCTGGAGATCTTTGTCCACAGAAAAGTTCATGGCTCTGACTGCAGCTTCTGAGCTTGGTGCCAGCTTTGTTTGACAGCTGGGAATTCCTGTAACCTCTCTGTACTTCCACTGCATTGTCACAATTTACTTTGGCATAACTGTGCCTCTGACACCATACTTCTTCAGGATTGTTTTTTCCTAGGTTTCAATGCCTTGAGTAATATATGGTACATGAACATCCATTTTTCACAGCATTTGAGTTCCATCACACAATCATTTTTACATAAAAACATACACAGATAATCTGTATGCTGAGTAAATACATTAACAGTGATCATAATTTACATAATCTTCCAACCTAATTGATTTCAGAGGCATTGCAAAATGCAGTTTTTGCACTTTTAAAAAAAATTAATTTAAAATACAGACTTTACTCAGACTTTAAAAGATTATTAATGAGTCTTCTGATCATTTGCATGAACACCAAAAGGTGTCCCAGTTCTGTATTGATCTTCCAGTGGAATATGTAAACTTAATTTAATGCTTGTCAGGGTTTCTAGAAGGCACAAAGCTTTCAGTAACATCTCCTAGGTCCACTGTGATTCACGTATTGGATTAGTTTTGTGGAAGCAAACAAGGAGAAGAAAACTTTCTTTAACGTGAGAATGTTCACTTTAAAACGTATTTGTGACTATTTCTTTCAAAACCGTGCATACTTTCAGTGTATACTTGCTTTGTCTTAATTCTGGCTATGAATGACAGCTATTTCAGCTGAATCACTGGGTGTGTGATGAGCACTCTGTGTATGTACAATCTTAGCGTCCTCCATGGTGTTGAGTGTGCAGTAGGAATAGTAGGATTTAGTTGATGTCGTACTGTCTATTTTACCTTGTGCTGTACACATGCTCTGTTATAACTGGACACAAGAGCTAATGTGCCAGGAATGAATGGCCTTCTACTAATGGTCCTGAACAAGTCACATCTAATGACTAATGTATTAGTTCAGGTGAGCACTGCAATGCAAACTGTTATGATGACAACTTCTGCTTCTCTTGTATAGCCAGCAGAAAGTAACCATGGTCTATTCATAGTTAGTTGAAGTATTCCTTGGAAAACTTTCTACTGTTTGCTGAAGAAGGAGTTGAAGTGCATGATGATGTGGTTGAAGTGATGGTAATTCAGTATATTGTTACATACCAGGTGTTTGAACTATGTATTTGTCCAGAGTCACTACTGCTCAGCTCAGGATAAATCAACCAGTCAAGAAAATGCTTTAAACTGGAGTTCTAGTACCTACAGGCCATAACTTTTAACTCCAGCACCCCAAGGCTTCATGTGAGAAATAAACCATAGGCTACTCTTTTACAGAAGTTAACACATTTTAAAATTATCACAACTGATTTGCATTTTTCATATCTGTGTAGTTGTTCACACTACCACAGAAGAGAAATAAATGTTTGCCCAAATGTGACATGCATATAAAAGCTCTTCTAGTTATTGTAGATGGCTTAACTGAAATGCGAAAACATTATCTTATGAACAGTTGGCCTCTCATGTTTCGTTTCCTCCCTTGTGTAAAGCATCTTACAGTGCTGACAGTTCTGCAGGGTCTGAACTTGATCTTGATGAGGGAAGACGCAGTAATGTTTTAAAACGAAGGGCTCATATCAGTCATGAGAACAAAATGTGCAGATGTTCTTTATTAAGAGTAATGAAATTGTTTTTCTTCTATCAAGTACAAGGAGAAAATCTGCCGTACTTTAAACCTTTTTAATACTATGTTATCAATAGCTTAAGTCAGTTATTTTGCTATACGGGCAATTTAGCAGATACTATATTGTGATATATACCTTCCTAAGTACACCTTCCTTCACATGTTTGTGAACTATAATGGAGACTGTGGCACGTTCAGTGGAATGTGGTGTGATGAAACTGGATTGGAGAGAAGAGTGCGATTAATCTCATTGCTCATAAACCCATGATGTGAAGGTATCGTTAGCAGAAGTGGCAGTGCTGCTGAGGGTTTGCCTAGAAAGCTGGCTATCACAGTTATTCAGCTAAATGAATGCTCTTGGAGACCAGCAAACCCAGAAAGTCAGGCTGCAATCTAGTATTTCTGAAAACCTAATACACAAAGTGGTAGTCTTGTAAGCCTAGAGTCTGCATTAATCCAAAATAAGTGGTCCAGTGAGGAAAATGTAGAACAGAGACCCCTTGGGGGAGTGCATGGCAGTATTTTTTGAGGTATACAAGATTAATAAAATTTTATTTCATGGTAACTTTGGTAGTGATCTACACTGTTACGTTTCATTTGGAAGTACCGGATTTGCAATTGATTTTGAACTGGCAGCAGCATACTAACCTTTTTTCCTCTCTCCTTTGAGTGGTTCTACTGCATATCTGCATGGCTTGGGAATTCTTACAGTGCTTATCATCACTGTGGCATTTCTACACAGAGTTTAGGTTGTGTCCGTAGGTACCTTCCCTCCCTTCTCGTCAGTGAATTTCTGTAGGTGGCAGCACATGGTAGTCTAGAAGTTTACACGTTTCAAAAACAGTGCTGCCTCAAGAAGGAGGCTATTTGATGTCAGTTGCACTGTTATCCATTCAAAGTCAGCAAAATGCTATGAATTTGGGCTAGGCACATCAATAAATAATTTTGGGAGGTGAAAATTTGACTTGAGTTAGTGGACATATTCATATGAGCAAGCATTTATTGAACAAACCATTTAAAGTTGTGGAATAGCTGTTATCTTACAGAAATTCTGGTTACATTTCATAAAAATGCTTTCTCTTTTGTGCATTGGTGCACTAGATAAGAGGCCATCACTGCTGCAATCTTCTCTAGAGTTAAACTATTTGGATGATTTGCAGTACAGGAATTTAGTTCAACATTTCTCCCTGTTTCAGCAGATGATTTGTGTGGTAGCAACATTCACATCCATTTTGGAGTTAAGAAGAAAAATGAAGCTATGATGGTGAAGAATATCAGTATTTCAGGATTTTAGATTGAACTCTTTCTGAAGAGAAATCTACAATTGTGGAATTCACTGGGAAAAAACCCCACAATCCTAACAAATAGTCTGAGATGCTGCGGAAGTGAACCTCTTGCAAACTGATTCCAGCGTGTTTCTTCTGATAGAGAGGGTGGCAAGGAACTTGGTGGGCGAGGTAGGAAGAAACAGTATAAAATTTCCTGGCTTTTAGTAGAACTTTTCAAAATTGGTGTTGCTTCCATGGGGGTGTTTAGATTTAGAGAAGTTGGGAGAAAACTAAGGAACCCGATTTTCTCAACAGATCTGAGAACGCTCTTTTGAAGGAGAGGCTTTTACTTCTCTTTTGATGCTTAGTTCTTGGCATGTGTAAAATAGCTCATTAGAATTCCTCTCAGTAGCCGTGTTGGTAGAACTAGGGGAATTGCTTATTATGCACATGATGTTCATCTTCCTGCTGTCTCCGCTTTGTCTTTTGTGTCTTTTCGCAATCTTAAGGTGGGAGCTCTTGAGACACAGAGGCTTTCTTATTTGTTTACACAGCACCTTGCAAACTGGACTGCCTGGTACTAATTGGGGCATATAGAAACAAAAATAAAACCCCAAAACAAAAAACAACCAAACAAAACAAAACCAAAAACAAACAAACAACAAAAAAAAAGCAGACACAGTAGCTTGAACTAGTTTTTTCCACATGTTTAAGCAGAATTTGATTACAAATACCTTCTTTAATCTGAGTGGTAGCCTCTTTCCTTTTGTCCATGTTCCACGTGGGAAATGTTTAAATAAAATGTAACTTCCAAGTATCAGGTGGCTGTTTCACAAGCCGTGTCAAGGGAGACTTCACTAGTCTAAGCTGCTTGCTTAGTCTGAAGTACTGAATCTTTGAATTGACAAGTCCAAAGCAATTTTTCCAGACAGATAATTTAATAAGGAATGGTTTAGATTATATGTGTATGTGTCTGTGTCTGTGTATTAGCATCTGTTGAAGCACTCAAATCTATATGCAGCTTTAGCTGTGGGAACCAGCAGTTCTAGAAACTTATTATTTTCATGCTTCATAATAGACATCAGTAATGCTATATACCAAAATAGAGTCCTAAGAAATTCAGGCCTTGCATAGGCAAAGCTGCAATTTGTTTTCACTAAATGTTTCAGTTTCTGAGAACTGGTACCAACAGGAAGGAGCATCTAGTAATGTATCTTAAGAAGTCACTAACCAAATTGACCCTCTGCTGGAAAGGGTGGTTGTCACGAAGACTCCCTGGGTATCTGGAGATTAGGCACAGTGAACAGGCTTAGGATATAGCATGTGCTGGCAGGTAATCTTTGGATTTGTAGGTGGGATAGGCTACATAATTACTCTGATTTCAGCCAAGGTGAAAGAATGTATTTGGAGCATAACTTGTTGCTCTGCTATACTCTGTATCAGAAAGACTATGTGAAAACATGATTTCTTAGACTTTCAACAGTGTGTGTTGGTGAATGTGTATTGTGCCTGTTTCCACAACACAAGATGTTTTCTGTGCTTCTGTGGAGAAAAATTTCATCTCTATTTTGTAAGCTCCTCTGTTGATTTCTGTTGGTTCTGAAATCCAAGAGCAAGTTGAGTGCGAAGCTGAATATTGCTACTTTAAAAAGTGTTCAAGGAGTAAGAAAATTCCCCATATTGTGAAAAAACAACTTACGTTGTCTTTGGTTATGGGTATCAGGTGGCAGAGGACTGTCTGAAAGAATGCATGTAAATCATTCTGAAACTTCTCGCCTTCTTTTATGATTTGGAATGGTCAGACTCAGAATAATAGTCTTTGATGCTTCTGTGATCATGATTCAATAAACATAAATTGTATGGATTTGTGATGGTGAAATATTTTGATGTAAATGCATTTTCTTACCTAACCGTGAGGTTTTAACTATTCCCTATTAGAATATGCTGGTGGTTTTTCTTTTAGCTTCATTTAATCCTTTTGGGCAGAGGGAGGAAGGAATAACATTGTTATTAAAGGAACACAGCTTGTTTCATATCAGTGTTGTTTGAGAAAACAACCTCTCCAAAGACAGAATCCAAATTAAACTTTAATTTCACTTCTAATCTCTGAAGCTTTGGGGAAAGGAACAAAACTGAGTCTCAATATTGAGTGCTGTAACCATCCCGATGGAGAATGTTAGTTTGTCCTCCTTCAGAAATGGCAAGGCAGAGTTCAGTGTCTCTGAAGGTTAGTGTTTCTTCATACATAATTTTACATTAAATTACCATTCCCTACTATGAAGTGTCTTATGAGGGTGTAAATGGAGTTTCTAATTTTCATGGCCACAAGTTGAAGACCCAGTTTAAATACTGATCATCATCTTCCACTGGAGATGGCTGACTAGCACAGATGTTTCTGTGTGAATCTTCAACACCTGCAGCCATCACTTTAAAACCACTGATAACAGTAACCTGTGAAAGGGCATAAAGGCTATGCTTGGTTGACTGATCTATTCTGGAGCAATACTAAACAACAACACATGGTTAGCTGTTTAACTTTTGGAGGGTATTCCTATGCTTAACATATCTAGTCAGTTTCTCATGGAAAGTGACAGTCAAAGACTGCTTGATGCTTTCTGAATGAAAACTAGATTTTATTATTGGTCTCCTGATTTCTTACTTTTTTGTTTTGCTTTCTTTTGTGTGGTTGTTTGGTGGTTTTGGTTTTTTGGGTTGTTTTTTTGGGTTTTTTTTTTGTTTTGTTTTTTGTTTTTTTTTTGTTTTTTTACCACTTTTTTCTGAAAAAGGACAGGAATCTGATTTGCAGGAAAACTATTTCAAGGGAGTGATATGTGAAAGCAAATACATTCCTGGCCAAAATCATCCAAAAAAATTAGGTATTTGTACTGAGTGTCCTGAAGAAGACTAGAGTAAGCACCAGGGTTACTGGTGGGGAGGGACTATTTACAAGGTCTTGCAACGACAGGACAAGGGCCAATGGGTTTAAACTGGCAGAGGGAAGATTTAGACTAGATGTCAGGAGAAAACTCTTTCCAGTGAGGGTGGTGAGGCACTGCAGCCGGTTACCTAGGGAGGTTGTGGTTGCTCCCTCCCTGGAGGTGTTCAAGGCCAGGTTGGATGAGGCCTTGAGTAAACTGTACTAGTGGGAGGTGTCCCTGCCTATGGCAGGGGGTTGGAATTAGATGATCCTTTAGGTCCCTTCCAACCTTACCATTCTATGATTCTACACATTCTTAACTGACATAACAACTTTGAGTTACCTGCATTTCTCTCTTTAGGAATATGAAATCTTTTCTTTCAGTATAATTGTTCACAATTTTCTGCTGATCCATAGTTTCTTTCTATACTAAAGCTATGGTAGAAAAAAAAAAGAGAATGCATTTCATATGTTTGCATTTTCAACTTTTTTAAAAATCAGATTTTCTTTTCTAATTCACTAGAAGCCTACACATGCAGATATAAAACCATAGCTTTCAAAGAATTCATTAATGCATTGTATTTTTGTGCATATGCTTCTAAGTTGAGGAGTTTAGGGATCCTGTGATTGCTGCTCGAGGAGTGGTAGGTTTTTCACATGAACAGAAGTTCAATGCCCAGCATGAAGTTTTGAGGTGCTTCGGACAGAACTTCAAAGAATTACACTGCAAGGTATGGATGTGATGATTTTTGAGTAAAATCCTATGTAGAAGACCTTGAAAAATCAGTAAAACAGAATTCCAACATTTTGTTCCTGTCGGGGAGGGAATTCTGTTCTTTGAGAAGTGGTGCATTGTGATTTAGTTTAAGTTGTTAAAGGTTGGAACTTGGTACGGTTGTAACAAGTAGAATGATCTAACATTAAATGATAGGAAAGCCTAAAAGGCAGCTGGCTGAGGTGTGGCTGATGGAGATGGGGTTGTTCAGCCTGGAGAAGAGGAAGCTCAGGGGAGACCTTATTGCTCTTTACACCTACCTGAAGGAAGGTTGTAGCCAGGTGGGGGTTGGTCTCTTCTCCCAGGCAACCAGTTACAGAATGAGAGGACACAGTCTCAAGCTGTACCAGGGCAGGTTTCAAGTGAATGTTAGGAAGTTAGAGTGTTCTTCACTGAAAGAGTGATTTGCCATTGGAAAGGGCTTCCTGTGGAGGTGGTGGAATTGCCATCTCTGGAGGCATTTAAAAGGAAACTGGATGAGGCACTTAGTGCCATGGTTTAGTTTGTTAGAAGGTGTAATGGTTTGGGAGTTACCTGACCCCTACACTTTGTAAAATGACCCAGACTAGAACTCAACTGGCTGGAAGTTAAGGAATGAAGCTATATTTACAGTTCAACACAACATACAAGCAGATATATACACTATATACAGGAATATTTACAGAAATGTGCAAATTAAAGGTAATACAGAAACACAACACCCCTCTCAGAAATCAGAGATCAGTTAGGTTGGACTTGATGATCTTGAAGGTCTTTCTGATCTGGTTAATTCTGTGGTTTTGTAACGTCTATGGTTGTGAGGACTTTCTTCAGACCTTTTGGTTGGGGCTACACACTGTCAAGTTAATAGCAAGTGAGGACGAGTGGTTATGATATTCATGAGAAGATGCAAATAAATGTCATGTTTGGGATAAAAGGTGAAGACCCATACCTCCGCTGCACGGAAATGAAGAGCTAAAATGCATTGGTGGATGAATTCATGCCTGTGTGAACAGTCACTACTCATTCTAGAGTCATTTGCTGGTATGTGGTGCTTTGGCCAGGAGTCTTCAGTCCTACATGGAAGTTTCCTTATGCTAGTGTGCTATCCTGCTGAGAGTCCAATTTGGTTTGTGGTATTAAGTTCCATTTCAATGCCTACTTTTTTACAGCTGCCAAACACTTGCATCTTTCTTTGCTGGAAAGAACATGTGGGTGGGATTTGCTAATGTGAGCAAATAGTTATGTGTTCCAGTTTACTTATGCTATGCGTTAATGTGTAATGACATGATTTTGTTTTGACAGATAAATGTTGTTTCTGTGGATCTGCAGTGACATTGCTCCATTTTGACTTTGTGCTGTCAGTTTGGTACATTTATCCTGACACTGTTGTATTTCATCTTGATACCATATTCTTGATTTGACATTGCAATGCCACCTCCATAAATTTGTATTGACATTCTTAACTCATTTTCTTGGTATTTTTCAAAGTGAATGAAAGCCTGACACAGTTAGAATTGGGAACAATATAAAGGCAAAATTGTGAAGATGTATCATAAAGGAATGAAAAGGGCAGAGATGATGCTCAGTGGGGAGAAACCAGGTGTGTAAGATGCATGGATGGTGCTTAGAGGGAGCAATTGTTTCCCCTTGGCATTCTGGTTGGGTAAAATCTTAGAGAAAGAAATGTCACTTATATTGGCACACTGTCAGCGTAGCCTTAATTTTTTCAGTTCCCTTTCCAAGATTAAATTAAATCTGGATAGTTGTGCAATAGAATATACTCAGTTGTCATATACTCTCACCATTCACAATCACGTAATCACTATCTTAACATTGCATGACTGCTGTTATAGGAGGAATTGTTTCCCTTTGCTGTAATTATTGGCTTAGTGTTTCCCAGTACCCAGGCTGTGATAGCTGTCCAGGCAGACAATACCATTCTTGCATCATTTGGATTTTATAGTGACTTTCTGTAAGACAACCTATCTGCTTTTCACATAAGGTAGAAAACAAGAATGTTACATGTTTTGAATGTATTGCATGTTTTACATGTGTGCACAAAGACACTACTGTAATTTTTGTGAGAATATTTGCTACATGGTTTATATACTCTCTTTCTCTGGTGCTCAGCACATCCTGGCTACATTCTGACCATAGTGTGGGTGGCTCTGTAGATGTATGGTCCCAGAAAGTTTGCAGAAGACTCATTTGGGTATCTCTCCTGTCCCATGTATTTTGAGATTTCCTGTGTGGTTTATGAAGTGCCTTCAGATCCTCAGCACCAGTAGTGACAGTTGAACAGAAGGTATACATGGTGCTTTATTATCACCAGACTTAAGTTAACAAGAAATAATGCTTTTAACTCTGTGTATATTTAGTGCACTATTGTCCACACTGTTTGATGTAAAAGTTGTTCAAACTTTTCTGTAAAGTATAGAAAATAACAACTCCACTAAATGAAAATACTGTTGATCTTAAAATTGTTTAGTTAGAATCAGTCTTTATTTCCTTAAGAAAAAGAATGTTTTAGTCATTTAGTGCCTGGGATGATTTTTTATTTTTTTTAAAATTCAAATATGGTGCCAAGTTAATTCTTCTTCTCCAAATTTGAATGTGCTTCATCAAAATAATGTGAAAATAGAGACAAAGTTAATGGCACCCTTGTATCTCCATTTTGCCATCATCATAAAATCTTGAATCCTACTCCAGATGATTAGTAAATAAGATGAAGTAATTTAGCTGAGAGAATTGACTAGCTACAGTGCATGAACTGTAATTGTGAGATTAATGTCAAATAGAGTCACTTCCAGTTATATTCTGCTCTTGATCACGAAGTACTTTTCCCTCTGAAAGCTCTAACACCTGCACGCATGTGAATAACTGGATCCTGGGTCTTGAGGTCCCAGTTATATTTTTTTTGGCCTGTGAACTGGGAAAAAGAATATTCATTAACTTTTTCTCTGAAAGGATTCCATAATATGAATCGTGAAGGACATCTCTATTGTTGGAGGTCAAAATTTGACTGGATATCAGGAGGAACTTTTTGTATCCTTTAAGACAGACAAGTATTGGGACAGACTGTCTAAGGAAACTGTCAGTCTGTATCCCTGAAAGTTGTCAAGGTGCAACTGGATTGAATCATCAGTGATTGGAGTGGAGATGTAGTAATGATACAGGTTAGAGGCATTATAATTTTATGGGATTGGTGTTTTCCCTTTTTCATTTGTATAAGGCAATAGAAGTCCTGTTTCTGACTCCGCCTTGACCTTTTCAACCCAACAGTCATCACCAGCAGAGTGCCCAGCAATTGCAGACTGAAGAAAAATATAGAAGAAATTTCAAGAGTGTCAGATTACTGTGCCCTTCCTTTGTAACAAAATTGCTGGTATGCATTGGGAAGCAACTGATTACATACAACATGAGACACCAGTGAGAGTGAAGTAGTCTGTTTCAGTCTTTTCTGATGTCTACCCGATATGCCACTATGGAGAACCACAGTTACGCTTTGCTCTCTGGTTACTGATTTACATGATGTGTATTCCCAAATAAACCACTTCATCTTTTAAAAAAAAGAGTTGGAAAAGAGGGAATTAAAAAAAAATAGTAGTCCTGAGCATTTTTTGTAAGGACTTTTTAGCCAGGAGTGTAGTGCTCACTGTAACTGTAAGAGAGAAGCTATGAGGAGGAGAGAAGAGAGCCAAAGTATTTCAACATGTTGTGATTTGTACAATTAAAAGGTTATATTTGTAGTCTTTTCCAGTACCTGTGAGATCTCAGTGGACTAAAAGTGAAGATGAGCGTAAAGGTGCTTTAGTTTGATATGTCCACTTCAATATTTATCGTAGATTTTGCAGGCTTTAAACTTTGCTAAGGTGGTTTATTGCTGGTTTTCAGCAACTTGCAGGAGAGTGGGCAAAATTATAGCCTGATAATAATGGTGATTTTTCTTTTTTTATTTGCAGACTTAAAATTGCTCAGCAGTTTCTACTGGCTTATTCCAGCATAATTACAACAAATAATAACGAGTGTTTCTCTCTTCCACCCACCTGTCTCTTCTTTTAGGGAGGTGAGTTGTTTAATTGTGCAGTTTTGTTTGACTCCTCTCATCATAATTCTTGTTTAGTTACACAGCAACATGTGCTGGTGTTACACCCGAATGATTATATTTTGAAAGTGAATTTTTTGCAGTTGTCAAGTGATAGTCTGGCCCACAAAATTCTGATTGATCACCTCCATGTAGGACTGTGGCTTTTAAATTGGAAGGTAGTGTTTTACCAGCAGCACAACCTCAAAGACACCAGTTTTATTAAAGCCTCTGGATTAGGTTCTCAATTACCTTGAGTTCCAGTTTCAATTATTCTGAAGTTGGAGGAAATTACTGGACTGCTGCAAAGGTCTTTGGAACAAAAGAAAATGAGAAAACACTTGTTTTCCAGCAGGCATCTAAACAAATTGCAGGTGGTGCTTCAAGTGGTCAGGGATAAACTGGTTTGCAGCCAGACTGGCAACATTCTGTTGCTTACACTGTGTTGTGGAAGAGGTGTATTTAAAGTATCCCACAAACTTCTGGATGACTCAAGCTTCCCACAGAGGGTTTTTGTAATCATTGTTTAGTGCAGAGTTGCAGGAGAACTCAGAACAGAAGACATTACTGTGGAAAAAGCTGAGACTGCCAGACCTATGGGGAACCATATGGATACAGTTGCTGGCAATCTGCCAAGTGTGTCCATAGATGCCTCTAAATATTTTATTTTTTTTCACTGTAAGGTTGTTACTGAAAGTCTCCAAATGTGGCGCAGCTGTTGAACAGGATTTGCATATCTGATACACTGCTAGTCCCAGAGAGCAGTGCTTGTACAGGTCAGTAAGCCAAGAAGCACACAACATTTCACACTTCCCAGAATTTCCATTTGTATAGTAGTGTGTATTTAAAAGTAAATTTTCTTACTACTTTTTTTTACCATAAGATAGCATCTGAAATTGCCTGGCTTTATGCTGTACTTAAACTAGAAGACATCTGTAGTAACTGTTTGCTAGCGATTATAAAACTTTGACTGCAAAGCTGCTTAGAATATAGAAAGAATAAAATGATGGTATCTTTTAAAAGAAGAGAGGAGAAGGGGAAAAAGGAGAAGAAAAACAATGCAATGAAAGATTAACATACAAATTTATTAAAACATAAATAGAAAATTCCATTATCATACAGCCATAAGGAATGTTGGACTATTTTCCTGAATACAACTGGTAATGTTGTAGGCTCTAATTCTGTAATTGCATTCATGAGAATGCTCTTCTCTTTGAAACCATTAGGATTTCATATCAGCACAATGTTTGTCTTCACAAATCATCTTGCCTGTAGCTGAGTCTCAGGACTGTATTATAGCATCAATTTTGAGCAGAACTCTCCATTAATCAATAATAAAATCCACTCAAAAAATCCTTAACAGAGTCTAGCTGTTCCCCAAATATGTTAGTAATTTACTGTTAAATGGAGCATTGGTATTTTAACAAAATGATTCCCAAATCATTGAAATTAAGAAAGCCAGAAGGTTCTTTTATAAAAACCCTGATAGCTTTCAGCTAGGATAATTGTAGTGTGTAATTTGATTTACAGATTCTGTAGCTTCTCTCTGGTTTCACTCTTTGCAGAGCCATAGCGGGTGTTTGGGCCAAGGATAGAAAGGATCAGTCATTTATCTCATTTTTACTAAGAGAAGGGAGTACTTTGATCTGAACATGCTTGACCATTTAACACCCAAAGTATTATGGAATTGTGCATTGTCGTAGTGATACAGTTTTCCCTCATGTGGTTTAAGTGTGAAGGGACTTTCTTTGCCACCTATAAAAATGAAAACTCAGTCAGTGACAACACAAAATGCAGATAAGTCTTGTAACTCCTGTTCTCATATGAATAAGAAAAAAACCTTTTGCATATTTGCATGTAATGTGTGTGTCCTCCTTTGCTCTGGTACTGCCATCACTGGTTTTTTGCTGTGGTAGTCTACTAACACCCAAATCAGTGATAGTGTCATACACAAATGATTATTTTTTTTCCAGTAAAATAATGTTGAGTTGCATTTCCATTTGATTACTGGGGTGTAGTCTTTCTGAACACCACTGTTCTATCACTTTTCACACATCTCTGCCTGCTGCATAACTGGGCTAGGGAGGCATTCTGGAGCTTTTAAACATGAGTAACTACTACTGATTTCTCCCATGGATTTTTAGAGGAGAGAGGTAGTGCTCCAACACCTCATTCCCATATGTTCTCTGAGACAACTGCTTTACCAAGTGAGTTTAATAGTTGTCTCAGTGGAAAATCCTGCTGGTGAAACAGAAGCAGGCAGTGCTTAACTGATTTTAAATAGAAAACACTACCATCATTATAAAAAAAGAAAAAAAAATCAGAATGCCTGTAGATCTCAGTAGTGGTGCGGCGTTTTTTGTTTGTTTGTTTGTTTTGTTGTTTTGTTGGTTTTTTTTTTTTAAGTTTAAGTGAGAAGTCCCCAGATAGTGGAGAAAAGCAGAAGAGTGGAGAGAAAACAGATTTGGATTGGAGTAAATGCAAAGTGAACATTCAGGTTGGAAATAAACATCTAGGAGCTGCTGAGCTTAGTCTGCATGTTACAGGAACACCTCACTAATCATCTCATGTTATAATCACCACATAGACAATGTGTATTGCTCTTACTGCTGTTTAACAAAGGTTTAACAGTAGGTGTTGTACCCAGGGCTCACATTCCAGCTGACTTTATTGACTTGATGGAGCACTCTATGTTACATTTGCTATAGAATTACATTAAAGCATAACCATTCTGAAACAAATTACAGTGGTCAAAATAAATTAACAAATAAATGAGCCAGATTAATTAGCTTGCCCAGTGGTTTTCTCATGCTGTAGTCATAGAAAACAAATCTAAATACAGTAGAAATGGCCACGAAGTCCTCAATTAGTCTCCTATTTGTAAATGCAAATTAGCATGATCATATTCTGCTTGGTTAAATGATTTAAACAATTTTGAGAAGAACTTAGGAGGTTCGTTTACACCTGTGTGTATCTAGAACTTCTTGGTTTTGATTAAAGTTTTATGCATCAAGCTGTTCCTCGCTGCTTTTAAAGGTTACTGTTTGTGTAGCTCATAATAGAGATGATCTCTATGTATTTAGTGAAACGGGAGAGGAACGTGAGGGTTTTTTTAGGTACTTGTTCTCATAGCATGTAAAACCTGTGTATCAGATCACATTAATCTTCCAAGATGCTAATTTAATATATTTTTTAAAAGATAATGGCAAGAGAAATTGAGTACTACCAAATAAACAGTGAGATAGAAATGTCATATCTTTCAATGCCAATGTGAATTTTGATTCATTTTAGATTCAGTAATACAAAGTTTCCATTAATTGATCCAGAACAGCTATCACTAACTTTATGGATCTCAGTTTGTAGTTACAAGCAATCAGTTGTTTAAAACCTTGTTTTTAAGTTTATTGGAAGACCCACTGATGAGAGGGAATTGCAGCAGTGCATTAATACAAATACTACCAGGTTATTTGAGCAGTTTCACATTGAGCAACAGCTTACTTCATAAATAGGATTATTGATTTTTATAGGTCTCTTCTTTAAGAAACTTTTTAAGCTACCTGGTAAGGATACAGTCTGGCCCAATGAGGTTTAGGAATTTTCACTAAGTCACATAAGATACTCAAGAGAACACCTGAAGGATCTTAATTTTAGGACTTTCTCATTTACAATGCTACATTCCCTTTCTAAGAGTAGTTAATGAAGTGCTATTTTAATAAATCTTGCTTAGGTAATGAGAAAATACATTGACTGCAAGGGCTGGAGAAACACCTGCAAATTACATTTTTACTAGCAATAAATTACATTATTACAAAATACTTTTGTGACAAACATTGCCTTTTTAATGCTGAAGAGGGAAGGAGTCTGGTTTTGCAGCTTAGAGGAGGAAACATGATTTGAGCATAGGAAGATAAATGACTGAAGAACAGGACAAGTTAGGAGACAAAGAACTGAATATTGCTTCATATAAACTACATATCTGCCCTAGCTGTTGCAGGTCCACCACATCTAGCACACATTAGTCCTTGCATAATTTTAAAGACAAAACTTTTGAATGAGTTACACTGATAATGTCATATTTCCTCTTCCAACCTGATAAAGTGGGAGGCACAGTCACCTTCGGCTGCTTTTGGGCTCACCTCTAGAAAGTAGCATCACCAAGGGCCACTGGTACAAATCTCAATGTAAATCTCCAGAAGGCATTTGGGGTGTCATCTGAAGATCTATTCAGCTTTTGACTTCATGATGAGGCTTTAAACCTTTATTTTTATTTACTCAACAATTTAGCCTTTTACATCAGCCTATCCTGTTTGCTATTTTAAGTTGGATTTCTTATGTGCACCAACTTCTGTCTTGGTTTCAACTGCCTGCACTAATAGGCTCGTTTTAGCATAATTAGCATATTTAGCATTTTCTCATTTTAGCATAATTATTTTATACTCACACCCCACCCCACCCCCAATTTCAGGACATGTCTTAGATCATTCCGTTTCAACCTACCTGATAAAGTTAGTGTGTAGTCAATACTGTGAACTCCAGGTTCTCCAAGTTTTGTTCTACTGTATATTCCTTCTCAACTAGACTCCTAATTTGTACTAGACAGCTGCTTCCAGTTTTGTTGTTCCAGTACCATTTTTTTTAATGTAGATAAGTTTGCATTCTTAACATATGGACTCCTTTATCTCTTCATTTCAGTTTTGTTACTTCATTTAAAGTTTATGTATTTCCATCAGACTACCAACCCCAGATGAGTGCTGGTGTCTCTCTCTGCTTCTGCATCTATTTTCTTTTACAACTCACTAGAGTTTCTTCTGTCTGCTCTCAGAACAACTACTGCTGCTACTTTTCTGTAGGGTTTCACCACTCACTACTCCAGATTCATCTCTTCATCCTACACAGCTATCTTCTCATCTCACTCTAATTTTCTTTTAGTCCACATTTCTTGTCCTTTCTACCTCACTCCCCCCACTCCCCCGTATTAGTATACTGTAAAAAGTGTGGTGTCCCTCAAATTTATGCCAAAGTTTAGTTTCCATCTGTTTTTGGCAACAGGAACTGTTTAGGTAAACTTAAAATAATGATTTCTTGTGGATAAAACTATTCACACTTCTGTCATATTGTCAATTCCTGTTGTACAATTTTATGTCTCTGCAGTTACCGCTCTAACTTCATTTTGTGGATACTTCACTTGTTTTTTCATTTAATTTGTAGAAGTGCTATTTTTTACTGTTTTGTTGTGAATCTTATCACTAGGTGACCTCCTCTTCTCATACATGCTCAGGTACTATCTTTATGCAGATGATTTGCAAATCTGTTTGTTTGCCTCTGTTCAGGCATGCATTTCATCTAGTATCATCAGCATTTTGCCTTGACAGCTTGCTGATAACAAAGGTAAAGCAGAACTCTGTATTCCCTCCTACAGAACTCTCTTGCGTCCTTCACTTTTTATCCCACCCTCATCATATTATTGTCCACAGTCAGTTGATGTTTGTTATCTAGACACATTCAGTTATAAATATGTCTGCTCTAGCTTTAATGCTGCCATAATCTCTTCCATCATCTAAAATGTGCCACAGTGTCATTTTTTTTCCCCCCTTAAACCTTTTTTTTTTTTTTTTTAATATTCTGTATAGCTTTTACTATCTGTAGCTATGGACAAAGAGGAATCCTGTATTTATTTTAATTACCTTCCTTACCATTGGTGTTTTTAGCCTAGTCTGTTCTAGGCACTTCTGCTACACTAATTTTCGTCTGGGACAGTTCAGCTCACTGGAGTAGAATTTCTACATTTGTTCCAAGTTATCAATGAATTCTTTCATGCTCTTTTCATTTCTTAAACTGTTGAGACATCTCTTATGTAGCTCAGAGTCTGTCGTAATTTACGCTAATCCTCTGGAATGTTTTTCTAGCTATTCTATTTTCAGTAATTTTTTTTTCTTTGTGCTTTCATGCTTTCTCAAATATCCCTGATCCCTCCCTTCATACTTAATTTCTTAATCTCGTGGCTTTGTGATGTTTTTTCGCATATTCTTGCATAAATGTATCTTTTGTTTGCCATCTGTGCAGCATTTTGTGTCATCTTTTTAATAAGATAAGGCAAAGAACTTTAGTTTTCACTCTGTCCTCTTTCAAGGTGACTTTTTGGACTACTAAGACACTGTGAGTACTTAAACCTTTATCAGTAATACTTCATATGTTTTCTTTTCTCCACAAATATACTTTAATGTATTTTAAGCATAATCATTAAGATGAAGATGATAACATACGACACACAAATCACACTTGCTGAAATTACATTGCACAGAAATCTGTGAATGGAAAGCAATAGCAAATGTCTGCACAGGCTTCTGGTAGACAGAGAGCACCCATTCCCTAATTGTCAAGATCACATCAGAAGAAGAAAGCCAGTTGGTGACATTGTATGTAGGCAAGGAGAAAAGGAATGTAAGGCAGTAGCAAAGAATCTAAAGTAATTATTTTTAGCTGTCTCTGTGTGGTTCCCACACAGGAATCCACCCTTGTGAGGGATTTAGCAGAATATTGGTCTTCAATCTAAATGTCTCCCTGGAGGTTATAGGATTATGTAGTACAGAATAATTGGACAAAAGGAATAGTAACGAGTCATCAAGATCAGATCCTGTTGACTCAAGAACTGGAATCAAAACAGCCTAGCTACTAATTGTGATGTGTAACGTCTTCCTGAATACACCTTAGTACTTGAGAACTTAAAGTAGCAAATATGAGCCCTGAGGACACTGTTATTGCTCACAGCAATGTTTTTGAGATGGTGATAAATGGCTGTGTGAGAAAACCACCTCAGCACTTGGAGGTGGTAAAAAAATAACTAAATCAAACATTAAATATTCTTAAGAAAAGAATAGAGAATAAAATTATATAAATCTATAGTTTACTGACAACTGAAAGTACTTTGTGTAGTTCTGGTCCACATATCTCAAGAATGATATAGTGGGTTTATAATCTGTCAAGAGAAGAGCATCTGGGCTGCTAAAATGCTGTTTTGTAAGCAAGTAAGCCAGTGTCCTTCACCCTTGGAACACAGATGGCTATAGAGTTGTGAGCGGCCTGAGAAGAGTACAAAGGATTTAGTGGCTTCTTTCACCATGTTTTCTGTTTGCTTTGGGACCTTCTTCTAACACAAGAGCTAGAAGATAGGAAGTTAGGCCAAGAAGAGGCATATTGAAAGAAAACATTAAAAGAGTTGTGATTCTTGAATCTGGTACATCATAGATATTTGCAGAGGCTCAACAGGAGATTAGACAAAACTCCTGCAATAGAAACTTAAGAAGTTCATGGAACATTCACTTCAGCTCAAGAAGTCTGAGATGCAAGTGTCTGTGAGTTGGAAAGGAACAGTTTCCTATTTCTTCCCTGGACACCCACTTTTGGCTTGTGTTAGAAAGAGGTTATGGGACTCAGAACTGTGGCACTGATTCGCCTGCATGTTCGAGCATTGTGAACAATAGTATTTTAATAAGACCACATATAAGGAATACCCTATCATCAGTAATGAAGTTTAATTTTTTAAAGTTAACATTCTATTCTTTGGAGACTGCATGGGTGACACATTTTCATTTGCAAACTGATGGCACTGTGTTGAATATATGGATGATGTACTTTATTTTCATCTGTGAGAGTAGAATGGTGGTATCATTTTTCACTCTAACAGTTTTCCTTTAAAACAGTAACAGTCAGCTCTCTGTTCATCAATCTATTGCAGGCTGCACAGCTGCTTCACATTTCTTTTCAATAACAAGCTCTTATTAATAAAATTTATGTTGATCATCTTACTTTTTTTGTCTGAAATAATCAGTCTATCATAGTAAGTGATCTGAGTCCTTAGTGATGAACTTGTGCTGAAGGTTCACCACTTCTGCTTAATTACCTCCATAACCCACTGACTGAAAGATGTGTGTTTTGTGTGTTCCAATAGCCCTTGGAGTTTTTCAGCAGGATATTTAATTCAGGTATTGCCTTTCTGTATTTGTAAGAGAAAAAGGAGAGCTCAAGAATGTGCAAATGTGTTGTATTGTAGTTACACTAAAACCAAAACAACAACAACACCCACCACCACCAAATAAAGCCGAACAAATGCAGGAAACCCAACCAACCAAACTCCAACCCCAGAACAAACAAACTTAAACCAGACTGATTTTGTGGTATAGAAACTGAAGATGATTTTTCACAGATAAATGGAATAAATAAATTTGCATTAAAACCACAAAAGAGAAACAAACCCCCAACTAAACCAAACAAACCCACAAAACCCACCAACAACAAAACACCCTCCACCTCACCCAACAGAAAAAAAAACCCAACCAAAAAGAAACCACAAAACCCTCAACTGAATAACAACAGCAGCAACAACGTAAAAAGACCCCAAACAACACAAACAAAAAGACCAAACCAACATCCTCCCAAAAATCCACGCAACAAACAAACCCAAACCAGGCTGGCACTGCAGTATAAAAGGTTAAAGTTAATTTTTCACACATCAAATGGAAATAAGTAAATTTGCATTAACTATAATGCCTGAACTAGCAGTACAGCCACTTTAAATTCAGAAGAAGAGAGACAAAGCAGATATTTATCTCTGAGCATCAGTCTAAGAACATTTCCAGGTGGAAAGTGGAAATTAATGGAGCCATGACAATTCACAGCAGCTCATATATTTGTGTTTATAGTTTGCTTTCCTGCATCACTCAGTTAGAGGAATTAAAGTTGTATTTTATTTCTCCTCTCCAGCTGGAGAGCACGCCTACATAATTTTTGTGAACATGATTTCATAGAATCTGTTACTGTTAACCTGGAAATAGCTTTTTATTTTACTATCTAGGCCTGTTAATTTTTTTATTTTATTTTTTTTAGGGGTAGATCTCCTCTCGAACTTATAAGTAATATTTTTTGTTTCTTTAGAAAGAAAAATTGAGCTAAATGTAATGACTCCTGAATCAATGAAGGACATAAAGATGCATATGATAGCAAGCTGCTGTGGAGATCCTCATCATTTCATAGATGGGTCTGAGAATATAAACTGTGTGGCTTGACTGGTCTATGACATCATAATCTCTTAAAGGTGTAATATACCAAAAGATACTTGCCAGGTTGGTTTAACTGAGAGAGAATAGTAGAATAGTAGTCTGTTGAGAATAATAAAATGATGGGTCTTGTACTTTTTCATACTAAAAAGTGCTTGCCATTTAACAGTTCTTGGGAAACTATTTAAAGGCTGTTGACTGGAGGTGTTAAATCATCTAACCTTTTTTTCTTAGTAAGTCATTCTAACAACATCTATTTATACAGATTTTCCCTTTTAGGCTTGCACTTATTGCTGACCCCATGGTGAGGTTCTTTTTCCTAACAATAGAAATGCTTTTTAGCAGTTATTTAGCTACTCCTGGAAAATAACATGTAGTTCTAAATCTGTGTTTGCCTGTGAAAGTCACTAAAGCAACTGTTGGTGGTTGGGTTTTTTTTTTTTTGTTTGTTTGTTTTTGTTTGTTTAGTTTTTTTAAGTAAATGGATGAGAAAAGTTGTGTATTTATGATCAAGAAATGCCTTTGTCCTTTTTTTTATACGGAGTTTGTACTAACAGAGTAGAGAAAAATGGGATTGCACAATGAAAACCTGTTATCCTGGTTATTCTTTTAGCTCTTTTTAAAGGGCAGTGCTTAACATTTGACTAAGAGCTTGATTGTTATAAAGATAGTCTTAAAATGGATGCAAGTAACAAGTTATAAAGAATTAACTAAGTGTCCTTTAAAAATGCTGAAGTACTTCACCTTTACCCAGGTGGAATCTGAAAAAATAGAGGAGAGACGCAGAAAGCTTGTAGGCATCTTTTATTAGCTACCTTGTCTTTGTTTTGTTGTTCTACTGAGGCTCATAGGACTGTCAGATTGATGTAAAACTTCTGGCTAGTTAAATTATAGCACATAGATTTACATTAATATAAAGTGCCGAAAATGAAAAATAACCTATTGCAGAGGAGGTGAAATTTGTTGTATTTTTTACAATTGATTTTTTTTTTTACAAACTTTACTAGACATTTTCTTCACTTTCTGGAGAAACTTTCACACATACAATGTGAAAAATGAGAGTGTTCTAAATAGAGAAACAGAGAACATTTTTACCTTTCCCATTATAGCATCTAAGAATATAGAAATTAGTTTCAGAGCAAAATTTATTATTGTAAAGATCAGGCATAGGTTTTGGGGGTTTATTTTGTTTTTCAGGATGCCTAGGGTGTATAAGAATTCTGAAAAATGAGAACAAACTCCTTTTTGTTATATAAGAAAAAATATTTTCCTGTGCTTGCAGTTACTTATTTGTGTGAGTAAAGGTTGCTGGAGTAATTAATCACAGAATGATGGGGGCTGGAAGAGATCTCTGAGGATCATCTAGTGCAAACCCCCTGCTAAAAAGCAGATGTGCCTAGGGCAAGTTTCACAGGACCATGTATGGATGGGTTTTCAAACTTTTCAGAACAGGAGGCTCCACAGTCACTCTGAGGAGCCTGCAGCAGTACTCTATCACTAAGTTTTTCCTTAGGTTTAGGCGGAACTTCCTGTGTTCCAGTTTGTGCCCATTTGCCTTTTGTCTTATCACAGGGCACCATTGAAAAAAGATTGGCACCATTGAAAAAAGATTGGTACCATTGAAAAAAGACCAGCCCCATCCTCTTGACATCCACCCTTGAAATGTTCAAAAACATAATACCCTCTCAAGATTCTCTTGGCTAAAGAGCTCAAGAACTCTCTGACTCTCCTTATAAAATAGGTAGTCTAGTCCCCTAATCTTTATACCCTCTATTGGACTCTCTCCAATTGCTCCCTGTATTTCTTGAACTTGAGGACCCAGAACTGGACATGTTACTATAGATGAGGTGTCATCAGAGCAGAAAAGAAGGGAAGGAGAATCTTGCTTGACCTGATTGCACTTTTCTTTATACAATCCCTGATACCTCTGATTCTCTTGGCCATAAAACCACATTGCTTGCTTGTCCACCAGGACTCCCAGATCATTCTCCACAGGGCTGCTTTCCAGTAGGTCAATCCCTAATCTGTACTGGTGCATGGAGTTATTCCTCCTCAGACTCAGGACTACTTGACTTTCTTGAACTTAACCAGGTTCCTCTCTACCAGCCTCTCAGGTCTTCTAGTGTGTCAACCACTCCTCTAATTTTGTATCATAAACCACTCCTTTAATAATTTTGTATCATAATATAGCCCTTTTTCCCATCAAGATGAAACAATTATAAGATTTACTTGAATCTTTTTTGCTCTCTTTGTGAACAGTTATTTAAATGAGCTATAAGCTAAATTCCTAAGTATGTCTTTTGAAACTTGGTATTCATTAAATGAAACTTTACATGCGACTAAGTTGTGAGATGTGTATACCTTTCAATGATCAAGATGGAATGTGTGTGAGGCTCAACCATTTCAGGTGGAAAAATAGAGAGAAAATGTCAAGTTTGGCTGGATCTTAAATTTAGAGCTGAAGGAAATATAGCTGTTGTCAGTACAATTTTTCTCAGAAAAATTGTGTCTGAGGACATACATTTCACTTTGAATAATTTTAAAGTTTCCATTTGGATGAAAAATGTTGGGCTTTTTGAGGTGAACAACTGAAATGTTTTGTAGTGAGATGTTTTGAATTATGTAGGTATTGTTAGACTGAACTTGCCATGCTCAACTAGGCATCTGTGTTGGAAAAAAAGGAGGAGGGAAGATCCTTCAGAGACTGCTTTTAAGATCGTGTCTTTTACAAATTAAAAAATTAGATTAATGTCACATTTTTGTATAATGTCATTTAACTCTGCTCACACTTTCACAAAATGTCTTACTGTAAGATGCCTCACATAACTGGGAACTGTGTGTTATATCATTAAAACGGCCTGACTTCTCTTTGCTTCTCAAGCCTGTTATAAAAGAGTCAAACTCACTGGACTGTGCCCACAGAAACTGTTGTAGGTGTGAAAGCACAGGTGAAGAGTCATATGGAGTGTTCTGGAGTTTGTGTCTTTGTCACTACAGATTTCAAGAAGTTCTTGAGTTTTTTGTGTATTTAGTGATCACTTGTTTGGGGGTGACCCTCTGTGCTGCTTTGAAGCTAATTGGAATATTTGTATGAAAAGTATTAGATTATAGGCTGAGAAAAAGAAAACAGTGGAGATGTCTACTTCACTCATAGGCTTGCTGAGATGTTTAAGAACAAGAACACAAATATAGATAAGACACACGGAGAGTCTCTGTCTCTCTGGGTGTTGGTGTGTCTTCTCTCTGCTAACCTGAGTAACCACTCTGCTTCTAATCATAGAATGGTAAGGTTGGAAGGGACCTCAAGGATCATCTAGTTCAAACCCCCTACCATAGGCAGGGACACCTCCCACTAGTACAGCTCACTCAAGGCCTCATCCAATCTGGCCTTGAACACATCCAGGGAGGGAGCATCCACGACCTCCCTGGGCAACCTGTTCCAGTGCCTCACTACCCTCACTGTAAAGAACTTCCTCCTAACATCCAGTCTAAATCTCCCCTCTGCCAGTTTAAACCCATTGCCCCTTGTCCTGTCATTGCAAGACCTTGTCAATAGTCCCTCCCCATCCTTCCTGTAGGCCCCCTTCAGATACTGGAAGGCTACTATCAGGTCCTCTCAAAGCCTCCTCTTCTCCAGGCTGCAGAGCCCCAACTCTCTCAGCCTGTCCTCATAGGAGAGCTGCTCCAGCCCTCTGATCATCTTTGTGGCCCTCCTCTGGACCCGCTCCAACACTTCCATGTCCTTCCTGTGCTGAGGGTTCCAGAACTGCACACAGTACTCCAGGTGGGGTCTGACGAGAGCAGAGTAAAGGGGCAGAATCACCTCCCTTGCTCTGCTGGCCACGCTTCTCTTGATGCAGCCTAGGACTCGGTTGGCTGTCTGGGCTGCATGTGCACACTGCAGGCTCATGTTGAGCTTTTCATCAACCCAGACTCCAAGGTCCTTTTCCTCAGGGCTGCTCTCCAGCCATTCACCACCCAGCCTGGATTTGTGCTTGGGATTGTGCCTACCCAGGTGCAGGACCTTACACTTGGCCTTGTTGAATCTCATGAGGTTGGCCTGGGCCCACCTCTCCAGCCTGTCCAGATCCCTCTGGATGGATCCCTGCCCTCTAGCAAGTCGACTGTGCCACACAGCTTGGTGTCATCTGCAAACTTGCTTCCATTCCTCTGTCCATGTCACTGACAAAGATGTTAAACAGCACTGGTCCCAGCACTGACCCCTGAGGGACACCACTTGTCACTGGTCTCCAGGTGGACATTGTGCCGTTGATCGCCACTCTCTGGGTTCGACCATCCAGCCAATTCCTTATCCAGCGAGTGGTCCACCCATCAAGTCCATGCTTTTCCAGTTTGGTGACCAGGATGTCATGTGGGACAGAGTCAAATGCCTTACTCAGGTCCAGGTAGATGACATCAGCTGCCCTTCCCTTGTCCCCCTGGTCAATCCTCCAAACTCACCTCACATGTAAACCAAACCCTGGGGTAAGGTAGAGGGGTGGAAAGAAGGTGTAAGGGTGGTTGGGAGCCCCTTCTCTGGTTTCTGGGAGGGGTGTTGTGTTTCTTTATTACCTTTAACTTGTGTATTTCTGTAAATATTCCTGTCTATTGTGTATATATCAGCTTGTATATTGTGCTAAGCTGTAAACATAGCTTCAGTCTTTAACTTCCAGCTGGCTGAGTCTAGTCTGGGTCATTTTACAAAGTGTGGAGGGGTGGGGAACTCCCAAACAAACCATCGTTCTTTTTTCTCCGCCCCCCACCCCCCTTCCGCCTTTGATTTTTATGAGATTGCAGTTGTGTGATGGGTTAGGAATTTCCACACATTCCCCACCCCCCCAGCAAAATTTACCAAACTAGCTCAGAAGATCTGGAAGTAAGATAAAGCTGTATTTTACAGCAAGCTAAATTTACAAGCATATGTACAAAATCTATTTATATGTGTTTATAATTATATACAATTGAGAAATAATATAGAAATCCAATCCTCCCCCCTTGGACAAAGAAAGACCAGAAAGGGCCAATGTCAACTTTTTCCCCTAGATAGAAAAACAGTGATATTTCATGTGTTATCAGTAAAAGGTTAGTATGCAGTGTGGAGGAATCAGAGAGGCAAAGAAACAGCCACAGAGCTCAAAAACTGAGAACAAAATTGTTGATACATTGCCATTTTACCCCTCTTAGCAAACCAACAAATTACAATACCTTTACCATTATTATTCTTTTACAACCAGTGCTAAGATTTTTTTGACATTCTGCACTGAACTTTCAGGAAAGACTTTGTTTCTCTTGCTGGAATTTTCCAATAAACCTTAAACTACTAGAAGTTGTTATAAAAGTGTTGCTCTTGAGTATTCAGTGAGTGAAAAATGTATTTTCTTTTTATGAAGCTATGATAGATAAACTGCATAAATTGATACCTGTGGCTAGTGGTCTTTCTTTCTGAGGACACCTGTCACCAGATTGCTCTTGGACCAAAGACTCAAAGTGGCTGGTATAGCTAATTGAGGTGATGGAGCATCCTGAGGTTTGGCTGCATATATGTGTGAGAAATAGTGGATTGGGAAATCATTATGGAAAGTTCATACTTTAAGACCAGAAGAGTCCTAATAGTGTATTATGTAATAGCCCTGCTCGATAGACCTGCTTTGGTCTGACAGTATAACATCTATTATTTTGGATGTTAGAAAATATAATTTTTAAATATCAAGACTTTCAACATCAGGAATGAATTACATTAATGCAGATTACAGTATTTTAAACAATTAATTTTAACCCTCCTTTGTCGTAAGGACTTCTGAAAACTTATAATCTGCGTGACAGTTGCTGAAGTATGTATATTTTGTATATTTTGACTGCTACATAGAAAATTTGAGCTGGATTTTCTTGTTACTTTATATGTAAGGGTTCCTTAGGTCTCTTGGTTCCATTGGTTTCACCGACCACAGGAAAAAACAACTTGGCTAGATGATCTAAAAGTACCTGAGGTTTATGCTGTTTTCTTAGCCTGTAAGGCTGAAACTACTTTACCTTGTGAACTTTTACTAGAATGTGCATATATGAAATAAACTGCAACAGTATGGGCAAAAACTTTGTTCTGTTCTCTACAGAAACATAGAGAACAAAAAGACTGTTTTAAATAGAGGAGGGGAAAAAAAGTATTTAAAGATAACTTTCATGGGCAATTATTTTTTTCATTTTTAACACAAAGGTCCTTGTGTTTTTTATGAACACAGAAAGCTCAATAACCAGAAAGGGGAAGAAGGAATTCTTGTCCAGTTGATAGTGTAATTGAAGGTCCTCCAGTGAAATAGAGTATCTTTGAAGTGACTATCTTGTTAACTTCTTGTTTAGCACATCAAAGTACAGAAAGGATGCTTTTATTTCTTGTAAATGCAAATTGTGGCCCCTGATTGTGTGAAGCCTTGCTTCAAAACCTTGCAGACATCCCAACTGATTTTGATGGTGAATGTCTTGTCACTGGCAACACAGGAATAGCTTTTGGGTTTTAATGGAAGTGTGGTACTTTGGTGCATATGGAAATTGAATTTTCACTGCATCTTCCTTTTATGGTGTTTATGTTATCACCCTGAAAACTACTATAAAAAAAAAAAAAAAACAACAAACAAACCACAACTTTATTTTTTTTTCTTCTTTATCATAATACCAAAATTGCAGGATGAATATTGCAGACAGTTTAATGTTCGAATGTCTGGTTGTTGGTGTGTCTGTTACACCACCACCCCCCCTTTTTTTTTTTTTTTGGTAAGATATTATTAATTTTTCCCAGTGGTGCTTAAAATAGTTGTACAATAGATTGCAACCTTTTGATTAAATGATACTTCTAGACTCCCATGGCATTTTAGTTAGTTTTTCTGATCTCTGCATTTTTATAAGGTAAATGCTGATCTTGTTCTCTTGCTGCAGTCTGGTTTTATTACTGTGAGTGGTGTGGAAGTCTGCTGCTTTAGCTTGACTTGTTGAAAAGCAAACGTTATGTGTTTTGCTAGTTTGGTTTATTGAAAAGAGTAGACTGTAGCATCATGCATGTATGCAACATTCCTCTAACATGAACATCACAAATCTCAAATCTCATAATCAAATTTCCTGAAAATGCAAGGGAAGGTTTGACTTCTTGGAAAACAGTGTTATCTGTCTCCAGATGATGGGTAGCTTGATGGTGTGAGTAGGGCAAGCAAGCTGGACTGGTGCCCAAATGTTGTAAAAGATGGCTTCATTTGTTAGCCCAGTAGTCCATTCTGCAGGACAGATGGTTGCAGTAACTGCACTGTAAGCCTTTTCTTTGTCAAAAATGGATGATCCTCCACTATTCAACTCTCCTATAATATATCCCAAGGAATCTTTTCTTCTAAAGAAGTGGAGGGATTATAGGAACCTCAGATCCTTTTTCTTCAGAACCCTCTTCTGAGGAAGGTAGCATTGAAACTGGAAGCATCTTTCTTAGCACTGCAGATATCAATGCCTGTGTCAAAGAGGGGGCTGTTACAGCAGCAGTGTTGTCTGCGTGACCTGCAGAGTGATGGAGAGAGAAGGGAGTATACATTTCCTAAAACTGCAAAAAAGCAGAAGCACTGTCATAGTGGCAGACAACCTGAGTGGAAAGCTTTTTTTAGTCAAGGAGATTTTCAATGGTCCATTACAAGGCTGGTAAGATCACTTGCCTTTGAAGTGTCAATAGGAAACACCAAAACCTATCCCACTTTTCCAAAGAGATTTGTAAATCAGCTCTTTAGTTAAATCTGTCATCACAAATGCTGTCTGTGTGTCTCCATACAGTACAATAATGCTACATTACATAACATTGGTGTGAGTTGGTGCCATACTGATCTCACACACTGACTCTCAGAGCCAGCATGAATGTAAAGATACTATTGTGAAGGAACTCAGCCCAGTTCAGCCTACCACAACTTCCTGCAGCTAGTTTCTGTAATCGGATAATCAGTGAACTGACAGGGGAAACCTTTCTGCTGAAGGGGAAGGTCAGAAAAACAAGGGCTGTGACAGTCATCAAACTGTTTCTTTTCAGATGTTTTCCATATAAATCATGCTTTTCTTGCAGCTGCCTGTATGGGAATCAGGACCTTTATTAAATCTCAAAATTCTTGATAGTTAGACTTTATGTAGATGCCCTGGAGAACATGGAATCTAGCAAGACTGGAACATGAAATCTCTGCTATTCCAGACAGCTATAAAGACCATTAATGCATTGTATCTGTATAATGGAACCTACATCATCAAATGGTTCAAGTTGACTTGCTCAGACATGTTTTCTGTTCCCCCTCCTGATGTTGGGGGAAACTACGGTGGGAAAGGAAGACAACAGGCCCCGACACCTTTGAGTCTCCTCCATGTCCCGTCCAAACTTGTAAACAGGATACCTCACATGTTTATACACTTGTGTTTTGCCCTATAAAGGTAAAAGCAAGCCCTGGTTTCACTTAATATAGTCAGATTTGACCAGGAGTGGCATTCTGATTGGCTGATCTGTGGCCAAAGACCCATTAGTCTTGGGCTACATTGATAAAAAGAGATGAGCAGGCAAACACAAGGTGCTCTGGCTCAGTGTGCTGCTGCCTTACTGCCATTGCATCCTACCGTGTTCTGTGAAACTATAAGCTAGCTCTGCTGCTTAATAACAAGCCCTGATCCTTTGAGTTTGTCTAGCTGGAAACCTGCTGTGCCTCTAGTTTAGGAGGAATAGGCCTTCTTTCACATGATAGGCTTACTTAGCCAGAGCAACATCATGCACATCCACAAGACATCCTGCCTGTCCCTCTGCAAAGCTCCGTGCCTGATCTGGAGCCCAAGAGGAACCAGGATCAGGTCAGAGATTGTCTGCCTCTCTTCCAGTACCTTGCTAGAGCCTGGGAAGTTCAAGACACCAACAGAACTCCCTTCAAAAGTGTTTGGATACTGTCTGGAAACTGTAGTTAGCCCCAGGAGTCCAGAGATATTATATTTTGTGAATAAATACTTAAAGTCTCTTTGCAATTGAATCCAAGTGCCTTCTGCCTTAAGCAGAAAGGAGCTTCTTGAGTCCATCTAGTGGGCAGGAGGTATAATCTCTTTCAGGTTCTAATGGTTCAGTATTTGTTGCATTTTGCTAGTTATTTCTTAAGTGTTCTTGATTCTGTTGCTTTGTATGTAATACTTTCCATGACCGTTGCAAAGAACCTATTATTAAAATTGTGGCCGGTAGCGAGACTCCTGAATATCAAAATTAATAAACAAGATTAATTTTGAAAAATCCCATCTTGTGCCCATACTTACCAGCCGTTACATAACTACAGAATGATGCCTTCAGTTTCTTAGTCTTTGTGACACGGTTTAATGTTGACCCGTCAGTTCCGGATTGAGGTTGGACTGGATGATCTTTGAGGAGTCTTCCAAACAGATGTGTTCTGTGATCCAGTGATGACAGTCCTTCCTCAAGAAGAAGTCTGGACTTAGAGACCTCTGTTCCTACCTTGCTGTGTTTCTAAGGAAAAAAACAAAAAGAAAATAGCAGCAATCTGTTGCATTACTTAGCAACTGATTAAATTTAATGAAGTTGATTTAGAAGGCAAATCTCAGTAAGCATCAGAAAAAAAACAAGGCAACAAACATGTTTCTTCTCTGCGTATATCTCACAAAGGAAAGTTTGCAAATTACTAATAACTGTATTAGCATACGACTTCTTCATTTGCATTTGTACTTCAATTAATTTTTGTAAGGTAATTTGTGCAGTTCTGAATATTTCAGTGTATCTTGGTGAAGGGAAAATCTCTTTTAAGGGACACACCTGGTTGGGCTTCCAGCAAGTTTTTTCCAAACACAAGTGATATCAGTATTTCCACTTCTGGAATAATTTCTCAGTAGGTAGCACCATCATCATTCACATTTCTCAGTGTTTGCACTGTCTGATTTGAGATGCCACAGTCAAAACCAGTAGTCCCACTAGCAAGCAGAGCAGTAGCTTTTGGTGTCATTTCCTGAACTGTATGTATTATTTCTGGTTTTCTATCTCTGTGCTTATTTTTCACATAGCATATAGCTTTTCATGCTTAGTTACATTAACTGCAAGTGTTATTTGTGCTTATCTTCTGTTAGATTAATGCAATATACTCAATGACATAGTCCTAGGGAAGGAAAAGAAGCACCGAAGGCATTTTAACTGTTACTCTCACTTTCATTTAAAGGTTGTAAGCAGTTGCTAGGTGAGCATTGTGGTGATGTCAAGTAAGTTTTTTCACATGTTCATGTTTCTGTGTGTTTGCAAACTGTCACAGAATTTGTACTGCCTTGTCACAAACCAAAATGCAGACAGCTGGCTGACTCACTTGGTGCTTGTACATCTTCAGAAGGCTTGGTCTTTATTTGGTAGCTTGATTCTTCTGAGGAAGCAGAGGATATTATTTGAAGACAAAACCTCAGTCATTGATGGTAACTTGTCAGTTACAAAAAAAAAAATCAAATCTGCTGTGTTGGAACAATCTAATTTATAGAGCACTTAACCTAGTTATAAGTTGGTCAGGAAACATCAAAACGAGTAGAGTATGGGTTTTTAAAACAAAGCATGTTATAAATACAAACTCCTGATACGTGCGTAGCACGTGGGCTCTACAGACTTGGGCTCGATGTGCTGTATTTTGGTATTTTATTTTTGTCTCCCCACATACTTAGTTTTCTGTAGTTGTCTTCTGAGGGGAAAGCAGAACCAAGTGTCCCCTGGTGCTATACAGAAATACTGCTGTGCTGCATTCTTCCACCAGCCCTGGTCACCGTCATTACCTTTCCTGTGATTTCACCCAGGATAGGGCGCTCTAGTGGCAGAGGTTTTCTATGTGGGTTGAACTGGATCAGCTGTTGTTTAATTAGTAAATTCCCCTTGAAGTCATTCTGTCTTGCTGCCTGGATTATACACGGAGACTTTCACTCAGTTCAGCCTCCTCAATCACAGACCACTTAGGATAGAAAAAAATCTTTCCTCTGTAGTTGTTACCTTTTCTGTTGTCTGATAAATGACTGCCCCTTGGTGGCTCAAGCACTGTTTCAAACAGTGAATGTCTCAAATGCAAATAGGCTCAGTGTGGCTCTGTCCTTTCCGCTTGCTTTCTACCAGTCTGGAGCTTGCTTACTCTAAGTGAATTATGTGACCTGATGAGACATGACATTTTTTATTTTGAAAAGACAAGCTGCAGTACAGATGAGGATACTCTTGACTGCAAGCAGGCAAAGCCAGCAGATCCCATCATTTGGCCAGCTCTATTTCCAGTGCGTGTGCCTGCAACAGCAAGTTTTGTGGGTCAGTAGGAATTATTCTGAAACCCTATTATGGAAGGGTAATTAGTTAATTGTGTGATGGTATTTTCAAAATTAATATTGTTTATTAATTTTGGTATTCATGAGTCTCGCCCCCCTGATCACTAATTTTAATAATAATCAGGTTCTCTTGCAATGGTCATGGAAACATTATACATACAGATGATAGCACAGGATCTAGAACATTTAAGAGATAACCAGCAAAAACATAAGCATTAATTGAACTGGAAGAGAAGGTTCTTGCAGTCAATTATACTGCTTGTCCACTAGATGGACTCAAGGAGCTCCTTTCTGCTTTAAGGCAGAAAGCAACTGGTGAATTACAAGAGGCTTTAAGTACTTAGAAATATTAGCTCCCAACTCACGGGCCGAGCTATAGCTTCAGACAGTATCCAAAACACTTGCAGGGAGCTCTGTTGGTGTCTTGTTAGCTGCTGAGGCTTCTGATTCTTCCCAGGCTTCACAGGATGTTGGGGAAAGGAGGCAGATGATCTCTGACCGTAGCCTGGCTCATCTGGACAGTTTGTGTGTCACTTTTATCAATGCAGCCCAAGACTAATGGGCCTTTGGACACAGAATAGCCAATAAGAATGGCAGTTACCCAAGCTTGACCTTATTAGGTGAAACCATAGGCTTGTTTTTGCTTCTTTTAGGGCAGAACATAGGCCTTGCATGAGGCAGGTACAAGATAAGTGTGTGTACCTTGTTTACCAGAGGATTTAAGCAGGAGTAGGATCAGGATGACCAAGATGATCATACTGAGTCCCTATGAGTAAGAATTAGTGGGAAGGCCAACAAAGCTGACATCATCATCGGAGTCTCTTATAGACCACCCACCCAGGAAGAAGAGGTTGATTTATTATTCTTTAAGCAACTGGAGGCTGCCCCGTAGATCACTTGCACTTTTACTTGTGGCTTGGACAGATTCACTCTGATATGGGTCAAGAACTGGCTGGAGGGTCGGGCCCAGAGAGTGGTGATGAATGATGCCACATCCGGTTGACAACCAGTCACTAGTTGTGTCCCCCAGGGATCAGTGCTGGGCCCAGTCCTGTTTCATATCTTTATTGATGATCTGGACCAGGGGATTGAGTCCAGCATCAGTAAGTTTGTAGATGACACCAAGTTAGGAGCAAGTGTCAATATGTTGGAGGGTAGGAGGGCCCTGCAGAGGGACCTGGACAAGCCGGATGGGTGGGCAGAGGCCAATGGGATGAGATTTAAGGCTATGAGCAGGGTTCTACACTTTGGCTGCAACAACTCCAAGCAGCACTACAGGCTGGGGACAACGTGGCTGGAGAGCAGCCAGACAGAAAGGGACCTGGGGGTGCTGGTAGATAGTAGGCTGAACATGATCCAGCAGTGTGCCCAGGTTGCTAGGAGAGCAAATGGCGTCCTGGCCTGTATCAGAAAGAGTGTGGCCAGTAGGACAAGAGAGGTTATTCTGCCCCTGTGCTCAGCACTGGTCAGGTCATATCTTGAGTACTGTGTCCAGTTCTGGGCTCTCAATCTAAGAGAGATGTTGAGGTACTGAAATGTGTACAGAGAAGGATGACAAAACTGGTGAGGGGGCTGGAGCACAGCCCTAGCAGGAGAGGCTGGGGGAGCTGGGTTTGTTTAGCCTGGGAAAGAGGAGGCTCAGAGATGACTTCATTGCTGTCTACAACTACCTGAAAGGAGGTTGTAGCCATGTGGGGGTTGGTCTGTTCTCCCAGGCAACCAGCAACAGAACAAGGGGACACAGTCTTAAGTTGTGCCAGGGGCAGTACAGGCTGGATGTTAGGAGGAAGCTCTTCACAGAGGGAGTGATTTGCATTGGCATGGGCTGCCCAGGGGGGTAGTGGAGTTGCCATCCCTGGATGTGTTCAAGAAAAGACTGGATGAGGCACTTAGTGCCATGGTCTAGTTGATTGGATAGGGCTGGGTGGTAGGTTGGACTGGATGATCTTTGAGGTCTCTTCCAATCTGGTGGATTCTATGAAAACAAGTCTGGGCAAGCCAGGGTCCTTAGACTCAGTGGCTCCAGGTGCTTTATCCTCTTTCCTGTGTTGCTTCTCCCCAAAACACAAGAAGGGGGAGCAGAAAGTATGTCTGGACAAACCAGGACATGTTCAGGCAGATTTTGGTCTATTCAGGCCTATCACAACAAACCCTTTAGGTCAGAAAATTGAGCAATGGCTCTTGTACCAGGGTATTTTTTTTTTCTTGTTTGTAGTAACAGAAATAATAGTAAAAGTCTATACTTTGTTTGTTTGTCTCTGTAATGTTCCCCTTCTGTGTGGTCTCTGTGGGTGTGTGTTCCCTTCAGAAGCTCTCTTCTGTTCAAGGATTCTGTTCAGGCTAGTATCTCTGTTAATGAATAATTTCAACTTCTTTGATTGCTTTTAGTATAATCACAGTTTCCAGTGTTGTCAGAATTAAAACAGGTTTCAGAAGTTGATGGTGAAAATCTGTGTGTGTGTGTTTGTTTTTTTTTTTTCTAAAGCTGAAGATTCTAAAATGTGACTTTGAAACTAATGATTACAGGTTGGTTTGAAATTGCGAACTGCATTGCTTCCTACTTTGCAAGATGCTTGCAAGGATAGATGGGTATGGTTAACAAGAAGATTAAAGGAGTTAAAGGGATCTTCTGTTTCAGGTTCACAAAATGGATGAAGAAAATAATAGCCTTTAAAAGATAGAAACTCAAGTGTTCATTTAAATTAACAAAACTTTGAGAAATACTGCCTTCCAAAAGTTACAAGAAGGGTTCTTTTAACACTTCATCCGAGAAGGTTGTTGACCTGTGGCAGAAACCATGGCAGCTGTAACCATTTGGACTTTTTAAAAGGGTATCAGTGAAAGACACCACATAACAGGCTTCCCTGTAGTCGTGGCTATAGATTTTTTTCCTTGAGGGTTATAGATTACTTTTAGTATCATTAAGAATGTGCAGTTTAAATTCATATTGCATGCCTAAAAATATCAGAATAGGAATGTAGCATTTTCTTAAATTTACCAAAAAAAGCCAAAATGATAATACATGTTTAGAAAAGAAGAAAGAAAAGAAATGTGTAAAAGGTATCTATGCTTACAAGTGTTTCTCACCATGAATGCTGGGACCCAAAGAAGTTGATAGAAACTAAGAACCACTGTGGTGAACAGGAAGGGTCTAGGCTTTTCCTCTCAAGCAAAGAAGGGAACCAAATAGAAGACTTAGCAAGTTCATCTTAAAGTTACATGTGATCAAATACATCAAGTGGGTTGCTTCTAGTCACTCTGCATAGTGCTGCACTACATCACGTGTGTGATCTGCCTGGAGAGACACAATTGTAGCTTCCTTGAGAAGTGCAATGTGTTTTCTTCAGCAATAACAACAACAACAAAAGGGGGGAAGGTGGGAAGCTGGGAGGTGGGGATGACTGAGATTGTAGTTGCAGGGGTGAGGAGGAGGGGAGCAGAGAGTTGTCACAGAACATGCAGAGATCATGGCTATTTCCTTGGTAAGGATACGTAAGTATTAGGATGTGTACCACATAAAACTCTAGTCACCTGAACGACCACATGAAAGATGATGTTTGTTAAAGTCTTTGATCAAAACTAAAGTTTTCCATTCTGTTCTGGAATGTTTCGTCCAGTTGCGGGTTTTGAAAAAGGTAAATTTGCTGTAATGTGTAGCAATTTGTATGCCTCAGAGCATCTGATGAAGGATTCCTTCAGCAGCATGAAAGCAGAGATAAAAATACCTTTCAAAGCTATAGAATGGTATTAGAGATTTTTAGAGATTTTATAACTCAATCAAGGAGATGCAACTTCTGTCTGTATGCAAGCCAAGTCTCCAAGAATGGAGTTGCTCCACCTAAAATAGTTTTATTACTACCTGCAAGTTGCAATTGAGGTCAAATAATTGCAATACTATTACTATTATTATATTATTACTGTACTAGCAATAATTGTAACTCATTTCTAGTATGTGAGTATTAGCTGACTTGACTGAGGACTGATTTTGGCTGGTCCAGTAGATGTTGTTTATTACCTTCTTTCCTATCAAAAAGAAAGCAAGCAGATGTCATTCTGCACCAAAACTTTGCTCAAATTTTTATGTTCTGTTTTATGCACATTAGTAAACTGAACTAGGAAGCTGGTAAAGTGGTGGCAGCTAAATGACAAATTATTGCCCTCTCCGTCTCCTCAAGTTTATATTCCTTTGTGGCAAAAGCAGTGCAGTGGAATTTCATCTTAAGAATCAAGGAAAAAAAGAAATTAAACAGGACAGTAGATATAAAAATGCACACTGGGAGCGTTAATTTATCTTGTGATCTGCACGAAGTCAATGGTACTGGAGGCAAGATGGGTTTCTTGGTACAATAATTAATGTGTCCTTAATTAGGGGAAATTTTCCACACTGTTTGCTTTTTAAACGAGAAAGGCAGGTGAGGGGAAAGGTGGAGGGAGGTTTCATGTTTATTTCGGTATATATTGCAGCACAGATGGCACATGTTGTATATTCAGAAATAATTTTTTGCAATTACTCTTATTTAAATCCTAAAATATTTTTTAAGCAAACATATAGCAAATTGCAGGGTGTTTCCCTAGAAAGCTTATTAGTCTATCTAACAAAAATTTGTCAGCCGTTAACACTAAGTAGCATAGAAAGTTCTTTTAAGAACAAGAAAAAAAACCCTGAATGTTTTCCCCCACCCTGTATTGAAATGCAGGTGAAAAGCTGATTGTTACCTGTGGGAATTTTTTGGAAACTGAGCATCTTGACTCTCGTAGGTTAAAAGCAAGAGCTGAGTACAAATAGTAATTCAGAAGATTTATATATTGTCCCACTATTTATCTATTCCAGTATCTGAAGGGGGCCTACAGGCAGGCTGGGGAGGGACTATTTACAAGGTCTTGCAATGACAGGACAAGGGGCAATGGGTTTAAACTGGCAGAGGGGACATTTAGACTGGATGTCAGGAGGAAGTTCTTTGCAGTGAGGGTGGTGAGGCACTGGAACAGGTTGCCCAGGGAGGTTGTGGCTGCTCCCTCCCTGGAGGTGTTCAAGGCCAGGTTGGACGAGGCCTTGAGTGAGCTGTACTAGTGGGAGGTGTCCCTGCCTATGTCAGGGGATTTGAACTAGATGATCCTTGATGTCCCTTCCAACCTTACCATTCTATGATTCTATTTTATGCAGTAGTGCATGATTTGATTCTTTGGGAACACAGTGGTGGGAGTTTTTTATACTAGAGAAGAATAATATCGTTTTGCAACTTCAGCTTCATCCGTTTGCTCAGGTCACATCACATGAAAATTTGCATTTTCATGTTTACTTGCTTCCTTCAGTCTGTTCCTGTGTAAATATTGTCTGGAAGGAGGTTTTAAGATGAATAGGTCATATTTAGTTTTCACAGAAATATATATTTTTCTTTATGTGTATATAGGTGACCAAGGAACTTCTCCTCAGCTGTGGCTTGTAGTTTGTTTTTGTGGGGTTTTTTTTTTTTTTTGGTGTGTTGCTATAAGGCTTTTCCTTTCTATTGTATCATCATTTCTGCTTTACATGAGACATCCTTATACTGTTTGCCTGTTTTCTAGTGGTATCCTTTCTATGTGAAAAAGGGCAAGAAGCAGCTTAGCCAGACAGAGAAGATCTTACTCTATTTAAGCTTGAAACTCAGCAGCAGTAGGATCTTTATAGTAGTATTTTTCATATAAAAAAGGCAGAATGGCACCCAAGTGTATGTGTGATGGTTTGGCAGTTACCTGATTCCCCACACTTTGTAAAGTCACCCAAACTAGACTCAGCTGGCTGGAAGTTAAGAGATGAAGTTATATTTACAGCTTAGCACAATGTACAAGCAGATATATACACTATATACAGGAATGTTTACAGAAATATACAAGTTAAAGGTAATACAGAAACACAACTCCCCTCCCAGAAATCAGAGACCCCAGGAGGGGCTCCCAACCACCCTTCCACCTTCTCCCCACCCCTATACCTTACCCCAAGATTTACCTTAAGCCCAAGGTGAGTTTGGAGCCCTTCTCAGCAGGCTTAGAAGGAAAGTGGTTAGTGAGGTTACCCGGCAGAGAAGACCAGAAGCTAGACAGCCTGAGAGTGTCTTATCTTTGTTTTGCATTCTTTTCTTAAACATCTCAGCAAACCTGTGAGTGAAGTAGACATCACCATTGTTTTCCTTTCACAGCCTATAGTATAATTTTCTCCATTGCAATATTCCAATTAGCCTCAAACCAACCCAATATGATGGGCACTTCTGGCCTTGGCTGTGTTATCATAGTCTAGACTTAAAAAAAACCCCAACAAAACCCCCTACATACTCACACACAAACCCACAACCCAAACAAACAAACAAGCCCCCCCCCCTCCCCCCACTCCCCAAGTCCATTAAAATCTACTTCTAATGTTTTAAAATTAATGGTTATCCAGGGTAATAATTTCTTATAAGTCAGAAATAGGCTTGTGCTGCCTTGTTCAAAATCTAGAGAAACTTCAGTACTGTTTTATGTGAATATTTAGCTGTGGTTCTCATAACTGGCCAAGGAGCCTAAAGTCCATCTCATCTAAAACTGACCTTTCAGACTTTGTGTGATGAGTATGAGGAAATCCTGGAGCACAGCCAGCAATATTCTGATGTTACAGCAGGTGTTGCTTTTCTTTTTTAATTAATTACACAGTTTCATGGGTGTTGTTAATATTATATTACTGACAGATGAACAGTGACAGCTATGGTAAAGTTCATCAGGCCAGTGTTTAAAAATATCAATAAATTATGCTGATTTGAAAGGTTTCCTTTTGCATTAATCATTTATACATAAAAAGCACTTGGAGGAACGGGCAGCTGAATCTTGATTTTTGAAAGCAAGTGCAATTTAAATGAGAAGGGCAGCTGATGTTAGGAACCAATTCTTTACTATAAGGGTGGTGAAACATTGAAGCAAGTTGCCCAGGGAAGTGGTGAGGCCCCATACCTAGACTTATTCAAGGTCAGGCCCTACAAGGCTCTGCACAACCTGGTGTGTTGGAGGATGTCCCTGCTCACTGCAGGAGGGGTCGAGCTAGATGACCTTTGGAGATCCCTTCTAGCCCTGATGATTCTATAATCCTGTTAATTGTTGTCTTGGAGACTCCATCTCTGAATAACAGAAATGCTCTGCACTGTACTTTTGGAGACCTAATCACAGCTTTGGAGTCAGGTTTATCAAGAGGAGATTATTAACTGTGTAAGCACAAAGCATATTCATATTGTGGCAGATTTAGGAAAAACCATGTTTACAGTGGCAGATTCAGAGTCTCAGTACAAATATTAGCTGAAGTAGTATTAAGCTAATAGCATGACATTCATACTTACACTTTCCTTGAAAGGTGGATGGTTTTTAAGAAAAATAAATATGGAAACAGTTTGCTCCTGGTATTGTTTGCCTTCTACTATTAATTTCCTTATCAATTATTTACAAAATACTCCTTTGCTTAAATGAATGCAACATTTTCCTTTTTGAAGCTGATACTTAATACTAGACTTGAGGCAGTGGCAACTGGGAAAGGATTTCAAAATTGTGGTATTGCAAATCAAACTGTTGGAGGTATTTCAGGATGGCTGAAATATCAGAAACATTGCCCCTCAACAGCAGTCCCCTTTTAAAAGGTGTATTTCCCAAAGTAAATATTGCTGAAAGCACCAAAGAGTTAACTAAGATGGTAACTCTTTTATAAGGAATCGATGATAATTCTGTGAAAAGTGTAAATTTTGCTTCATTTTTTCAGAGGAGAACAATAAAAAAGTTGGGAGCAAACTCAGGCATGTGATACTCTGTGACTGAGCGAGCAGTAGATGATTGCTGCCTCTGAGTTACTGGAAATTGTTACCTCTTCCATGATGATTAAGTAGCATCTGTACATCTCCGCATTGTGATTAGTTAGAAGCAGTAAATTGCAGGATTTTTTCAGGTCGTCTAATATCGATATCTGTTTACTGGTGATATTGTTATTAGGAACAACATTGAGATACTTACCACACTCTAATTAAATCCAGACAGTTCAGGTGTAAAATTCAAAATTGATTCAGCAGTTTCCCAGTGAGAAGATTACACTCTCTTGTTATTCTGTGGTATGCAACATAACCATCATTCTGTTGCCAAATGGTTATGTGTTAGGATGAACTATTTTATGACAGTTTGGCTCTAAGCAAAACTATAACTCTGCCTATCTTGTGGGAAGGAGATTGCATTCAGAAGTCCTTTCTGAATCACCACACAACCTTATAAATGCTTGAGCCTCCAAGACATATTCAATCTTTTGTATGGCTGTCATTGCATTCTGATGAATCCAATGTCAATTTCTTTGGGTGTTTTTATCACTAATTTCTACACCAGAAAAAAAAATAAATTAAAATCTCCTATTTTTTTTCCTTGTTAGCTTATTCATATTCAGAATATGTAAAATCTTAATAAACCTCCTTCAAAGGTGCTTTGAGATGATCTCTTGTGCCCTGTGGATATACAAGGAAGAATTGTCTGTTAAATTGTGTCCTTGCAAAGTCAGTGTAGAATAACACAATTTCAACAATAAGTTTACACTCTAAATGACGAGGCACAAACACTGCAGAATTTAGTATGTATATAGCTCTATTTCAGGACAATATGGTTGAAACCTAGCTCTCAGTGAACTTTGTTATCCCCCAGCACCAAGCTCAAGGAGCTTTAAAGTGTAGAGACTGCTACAATGAACATGTTCCCGGTGGAGAAATTGAAGCTCATGGAATATGATCAATAGTCACACTGTAGGAGCTGTGTACTTCAGTACTAATACTGCAAACTTGTATTGAATACCCTTGAGTGTCTCAGGGAAGACAGGCAGCTCCAACTGTGAAACCACCTTTGTGCTTTTCAAGCAACCAATTCTCATCTTACCTTTCCATCCTGTTGCTCCTCATCCTTGCTCTCCGCCTCTGAGGGGTCCTGTGACTGCAACTGTACTGTAATGAAAGGTAAGACCATTATGCAGCACAAGGACTGATCAGTATAAGATTATGGAGTCATTTAGGTTGGAAAATACCTTTAAGATCATCAACTCCCAAATGACTTTAAGAAGAAAGTTTAAGATGTAAAGTTGATAGATTCTCATCTGTGTAGTGATGTTCCAAAGCTTTTGCTGTGGAACTGCAGAAACCTGTTGTGTACTTCTCATCAAAACAGCCATATGATTAGCAGTGTCCACTGAAATCAGGCACATTCTAGGACAGCTGTAAATTAGCTGTCTCTTTGCGTTGGAGCTTTTAGAAGGCAGGTTTGTTTTTAATTCCTGGTATTGTGATCAAAATAAATGTGTATTTATCTTATTTATAAATGACCATGAGATGCTCGTTGGAAGGCTCTTGATTGGAAATGCCAGAAACTAGAATAGGGTAGTACTCACATTTATATGACTGAACACACAACACAACTATCAATTTGTTTCATTACATAGTGAGTTTAGAGACTGCTAATTTTTATACACCTGTAGGTATCAATTTGTCCCATGTCTGTCATGCTACTGGCAGGAATTGGATATAGAATTGATGCACTCATCCAGAGGGAGATCAAAATCTCATTGTCCTGCTCATCCAGCGTGATCAGGATCTTCCTTTAGCTTTTTCTGTCTCCTGTGATCCTGGTGTGTGATGGCACTTTTTCCACTACAGTGAAAAAGTTTTTATTTTTCATTCTGTTTAAGAATGCCTAACAAACCTTGCATTCTGTCAACCACTTAAACTGCTGTTATTAACTAGCTGATAATTGCATCTAACAAGATGCTTAGGAGTCACAGGGGAGAAAAGCAAGACTCCACTTTTAACCTGATTGACTGCAATGCTTAAACATTCACTGAAAATTCTAACTTGTTTAGTTGTCTTTAATCTATATTAGACTAGGTTTTAAATATAGACAGTCTCTACTGCATCACTTCATTGCCTTGTGGTAATTTTTGGTCTTCCTTGAAATTTATTGAACTCAAACACATAACTTAGCTTTTCTCTTGCTAATCAAATATTTTGACTCTTATCAAACCCATTTCTATTATTTTGTTGGCTTTGTTATTGAAATATTCTCTGAAATGTTATCCATAGGATGTAATTAACTTAAAACATCACACATGGAAGACTATAGATATGTTTCCACGTCTCAGTAAGTGTCTGGTGGAAAAGCAGGACCTGTCAGTGGGATCAATACATGTTTTTCTTTTATGATTTTGTCATACACGTCACCAGAACCTAAGTAGCGTTTCAGGCCTTTTAATAACCATGACACCAAATGGAGAATTTAGAGGTAGAAATCACAGTATGTGCCTTTGCTCATACCAGTTGAAGATTTCTCCTTGAGGCTTTGGCATTTGAAGTGTTTGGTTTTTGGTGTTTTTTTTTTGTTTGTTTCTTGTTTTTTTTAGTTTTTTTAGGGTTTTTTTTTCTAGTTTTCGTAGACCCAGAAGCTATCAGAAAATTATTTAGGTTTTTGTTACACTAAACATAAGCTTTTATTTGGCTTTTTAAAAAACAAAAAAACCCTTGTATTACTCTTCCACATTTATTCCCATCTTTATTGCACTGTACCCCTTATTCTTTTCCATGAAGGCTATACTCTTTCCTCTTTATTGACAATAATTTGCAGATGTTTTGCAGCACTTAATCTTCGCTATCTGGATTTGCAGAAATTAAAAGCACAACCATCCTGAATTCCTTTCACTTCATTCATACCTTCTAAAGTCGTTATCTTAAGAAAACAGTGCGGGTGGAGGTGCCTTTTTGTCCCACTTTTGAAACCATCACCCATTCTTCAGAGATTTTAGACTTTTCTCCAAACTACGTTTTTCTTACTGCATCCATCTGTCTCTTATCACCTTTCTTTTCCTTCATTAAAACCTTAGAAGGCCATAATACTTGTGTCGTGGCAGGCCGATGCAGGCTGAAATAGGCTTATACATGTCCTGGATCACCCAGACATGTTCCCCTGCTCCTGCTTCTGTTTTGAGAAGCAGCTGCTGGAAAGAGGACAAAGAACCTGCAGCTACTGAGTCTGAAGACTCTGTCTTTCCCAGGCTTGTTTTGCATCCTGTGGTAAACAAGGTACACAGGGTTGCCTCATGCAAGACCTGTGTTCTGCCCAAATTTGGGTAAAGCGAGTCTATGTCTTCACCTGATATAGTCAAGCTTGGCGAAGTGCCATCCTGATTGGCTAATCTGTGTCCAAAGGCCCGCTAGTCTTGGGCTGTATTGATAAAAAGGGATGAGCAGGTAGCACAACCTGTTCTCTGCCATTGTATTCATGGTGCTGCTGCTGCTTCATTACATCCTGAACTGTCTGAAACTCCACTACCAGGAATAGGCTCTAAATGCCTGCAGGTGATGAACCTGCATAGGCAGCATGAGATTCTGCTAAGACTGCACATGGCACTGCATCCTGCCTGCCCCTCTGCAAAGCTCCTGCTGAATCAGGAATCAAGAGGAACCAGGTCAGAGACTGTGCCGGACTCCCAGCTGCATGAGAAGAGAGCCTGGGAAAACTCCAAAGCCTCTAACAGCTTTGAGACCACTGAAAGCAACCCCTCCATGTGCTTTGGGTACTGTCTGATAATATTTTGTGAGTAAATACTTAGAGCCTCTTGTAATCACTAATTGTCTTCTGCCATCAGCAGAAAGGAGCTTCTTGCATCCATCTAGTGGATAAGCAGGATAACTAACAGCAAGTGGTGTATTTACTGCAAGAACCTTCTCTTTCAGTATAATGTTTGTGTTTGACAGTTACCTCTTAAAGTGTTCCAGTTTTGCCTGTTCCCTATGTGTATAAATTTCCAAACCGTGAGTTTAGAACCTTGTAAATTTTTTGGTGAGATTTAATGTTAATAAATAATTTTCATAGTTATTAAAAATCTCTACCTGGATATAAAAATTAATATAGATTATTAATTTTGCATCATTCATAACAACTTGTTTCTGGTTTTGACCCTGATCGGGTTATGTGTATGAACAGGAAGATCTCTGCTAATAAATATTCATAAGGACAAACTAATCACTGGTATTAATCGGATTCTTTAAAAGATTAGGTTTTAGTTCAAGATTTTGAAAAAATTTGAACTATCTTGTCCCTAACCAGATGCAATTGCAGTGCAGTTCTGATTCACAGAATCTTAGAGGCTGGAAGCGATCAACGGAGATCGAGTCAAACCTTCCTGCCAATGCAGGATCCCTCAGGGTAATTCACACAAGAATGTATCCAGGCGAGTTTTGAAAGTCTCCAGAGAAGGAGACTCCACAACGTCTCTGGGCAGCCTATTCCAGTGCTCTGCCACTCTCACTATAAAGAAGTTTCTCCTCATGTTGAGGTGAAACATTCTGTGTTCCAGTCTGTAGCTGTTACTTCTTGTCTTATTGCTGCTGACCACCAAAGAGATTGGCTCCAGCCACTCAACCATTTTTCAGCTACGCTCTTGTAAGGGTGGTGGTTGAAAGCAGTTGAATGCCATTTTAAATCTCAACAAAATTGTGCAGTTCATAACAGTAGCCTGTTAATTCCGTTTGTCAAGAACTGTTTTACAATACACATGACAGCTACATTTCCATATTCCATCCCTACTTATTCTCCTGCAATTTGTAGTTTGTATCTCCATTATGATGGGATATGATAGGCTTTTAATAATTTTTACTTGTAATTTCGAATTACCTCACAAAGCCTGGAAAACGTAGCTGCGCTTTAGTACTGTAAGAGTTTAGTGTTTGTAACCCATAATTTCACAAAGTTGACATAAGAAGTGTTGACATTTTTAGATGTGAAACTTCTGAATATGTGACTTGCTTTTTGGCTGTACAGAAGTGTGGCTTCTTAACATTAGTTGCACAATCCTTAGACCTTGCTATTTTAGATCAGGTCATTTACGTGTCAGCATTATGAAAGACAGAAAATACCCTAGCGCAAAGGGAAATGAGTTAGCTATAAATAATCCAGTAGTTTTCTTTACTGAATTGACACACTTTCTTTTAAAAGTGGCACACTGACTGTTTTTTCAATAGTTTCATTGGCTTTTGTAAACTGTTAATTCTTTCTGTCTTCAAACACCTTTCTCTTCTATGGATTACAAACCATGCAGAAAGGAAATGCAAATTAAAGTAGTTTTGTTTTCTATGTCATTAGAAGTTATTTTCTGTTGCAACCAATTTAATTGTGAAGATTTTTTCCCTTTGAAATTGAACCTGGGTTCCAGACTTATCTCTTTGTACTATGTAATGTGTACTGCTTTTGTTAAATTTGCTACTGGAATGTGGATGCTTGCAAGGGAACCCAGAACAGCAGAACTGAGGTTTCCTGAAAATAAACCACACTGGAGAATTTCGGTTCCTTTTGGTTTAGTAGCATATATAGAGATCTTCATTTTGTAAAAAAATCTTCTCCTTAAAGATAGGCTATCCATCAAACAACCATATACAAGAGGAAATCTGTGTTTTTAGAGTAACAGAGTGAAGCAATTTCAAAGTGAGATAGAAAAGGCATTTTAATTCAGGAAATAAGCTGTAGTTCCTTTGCCAGAGTCATTATCAATACACTGACTAGGAGGAAGGCATGCAGCACTGCAGATGAGAAGAGCGAGCTGTAATGTATGTGCCCTGTCCTATATGTTGCTTTAAGTCAGTGTGAGGAAATGCTCTCAGTCATCCCTTAAGAAAGAGTTTGACTATCAAGAAAGGGCTTGAATTAATATTATTATGTGCATCCAGAGAAAGTTATTAAAAGCATTGTGTTTCTAAAAGGTAGTAATTATTTAATTGATGGAGCTTTTCTTTTAATCTTATAAATACTTATCTGATGTCAGAATATTTCTAGTTTCAGTGAAGTGGCTATTGGACTGCAATGAAATGAGAATCGAATGTTCGTTTTAGTTAGTAGAAAACTAAAAATAAAAATTCTAATTTGTTCTGTTAGTGCTACTATTTTTCAAGGAAAAAATACTCACCCTGTTTGGTTATATTTCCTAAATTCTAGTAAGTTGATTGCTATTTTTAGACAGCATGCAAAGAAAGTGTATTGCTAGTTGTAAGGTAAGAATTAAGAGTGATAATAGGACTCTCATGGGTACACTGCAGCCTCTCCAGTATGAGAAGTGCTCCCTCAAGCCTCCAGTCATGTTGGCAGACCTCTGCTGGATTCAGTCCAGTTTACCAGTGTCCATCTGGGAACACCTGTCGGTGCCCCAAACTGGACACACTACTCCAGCTATGTTCTCACAAGGGCTGGGCAGAACAGAGTTACCACTGCCTCAATCTTTTGGCTACAGCCTTGCCACTAATACGCACAGTAGGTGTTTGGCCTCTTTACTATAAAGGAAAGCTTTTTCCTTATGTTCAACTTGTGCCCACCACAATCTCCACCTGCCCCTGAGGTTGTGCCAGTCCTTTTCTACAAAGTCAGTCCAACACCTATCCTGGGGTGTTCTACAGAGATTCTACATCCACGATGTAAGAATTTGCATATGATTTAATTCAATTTTATGGGAACTGTGTCAGCGCATATTTCTGCTATGCAAAGCTCCTTCTGAACAGCAGTCCTACCTATCAGCATATTGACTCTTCACCCCAGTGTGTCTGCATGCTTGTTCAGGATATAATCAGGTCCATCCTGGTAATAGAATTATAGCATGTATCAGGTTGAAAGTGACCCTTGAAGGACTTGTCCAAATTGCCATATTTAACTAGAGTATGAATAAAGATGGTAAAACTCTCAGCCTCATTACTAGCCTCGGGGGAATGCCATTCCTAACTTGATGCTAGCTGGAATTTATACTTCTGATCACCCACTGTGAGCTTGGTGGACTAATTTTCTGCCCTTCTTTATAGGTATTTCTCACTTCTGACTGTATGGGTACTGGAGCTTTGCTAATGACCTACAGAGAGTCAGACAGAACAACTTGATTGTCCCTTACTGGAAAAGACTGGGTTGATGTTGACTTTATAAAGTAACTCCTTGATCTTCACAAATGTCACAATACGTAGAAGCTCTCAAGTCCTGCTTTGCTAAAGAGAGATTTTTCACCTCCATGCCATTGAGATAGCACAAAGATGCCTGCAAAGGGTATTGTACTGAGTTATTGTGTATATGGGCTAGGAATGACAGTGCCACATCTGTGGGAACCATTCACAACATCTTTCTACGAATGAGTGATACTTGGAGATTCAGAAAGAAATGTTTGTGATCACTGTAAAATGTGGGTTATGATTGCTATTGTAAACAGGGTTACGCTTTTGTGGAGCTGTACTTCCCCTTATGGATCCTTACAGGAAATTCTGCCTCTTGGAGTACCGGTGAATAAGTAGGGACTGACAGAAATAGGTACTATTTAAGGCAATGTTCCGGATGTTCACTGAGGACTTGGTTGGTTAGCAGGAGACTCCTCATAGCACCCACGTGAATCACTTCTGGAACTTCTGCCGTTAATCCACTGCGGGCCTTATGTAAACCTAATGCTGGTGTGTAGACTGGGAAAATTTAATCTGCAGTATTGCGGTTGAAAAGTGAATTGGATGAAATAGCTTTGCTTCTGACTGTCATTTGTGCACACAAAATGGAAATGAGGAGCTTTAAAATGTTAGAGTGCCTAAAAGGAACACAAAATACATCTGAAGACACCTGCTTAACTATTTAATCCTAGCTATCTATTAGAAATTATTCTCTTTGGGAGTGGATGTGTCAAAACAGAAAAAGTAAAAAAAAAAATACATAACAGTATTATCATAACACACACAAGCTCACTTTGAAAGGTGATTTATTGAGTCGGTAGTGGCTTTATCCTAAGCTTTGGAAGAACAGAACTATGTACTACTTAAATGTAACATACATGTACTGTTACACCTTTAGAGTACCGAGTGCCATTGGACTTCTGGATTTGCTGTCAGTGATATTCTCTGCCTATTCTATTACAGGTGAAACATCTTGAACCTTATTTTTCTCATCTTCCTATTTTCTGCACCTGTTACCATTCATTCTCTCTACTGAGCCTTGCATCCGCATCCATTTTTACTGTAACACAGCAAGATGCATCTAATCCTTTCTTTACAGGGACAGAACAAACTTTTGCAGCAAGCCTGCCAGATGTTTCATGTTGCTTAAAATAAGTGATTTGTTTTCATGTTTTCAACAAATCCTGTGCAATATTGTGCTTACAGTAGAATAACTTGCTCATTGTCTCACCCTACTTATATATTTTTAGAATATTTTAAAATTTCCAGGTACATTTATGTAAGAGAGAAACTGAAGGGAAATTCCATTAACATTTTCTGAAATGTAATTTGTTTCCTATTAACCTAGGGGAAGAAATTAATGAAAATTTACTGTGTTAAACTTAGAAATAAGTTTTTCTGGAAATGAAGCACTACAGTTTTTAATACATTTATTGAATATTTAGGACACCAGCACATAGCTCTAGGCACTGCAAAATAGTTGGAAAAACACAAATTTCATTATGTTCAATGTCTCATTTTCATTAAAACAAAACAAGAAAAACTCCCAAAAAACCCAACAAACCACAAAACCAAAACCCCAAACAAACCCAAATTTACAAATTAACAAGGAATTGATAAATCTGTCTGTCTTCTCCTGCCACAGATGATTGCATAAGGCCTGACACTAGAAACCCTTGAGCATTGGCTCAAAAAAAAAAAAAAAAGATGTGTGTGAAATAGGAAGATGCTTTCTATTCATGCTTCTTCAGTATACCAGATTTAGTGTGACATAAAGGTTTTCTTGCCCTGCAGACTTCTGTTGCCACTGTGCTGTGTGGTTAGAAAGCTTTCTACATTGCACAAGAATTAGGCCATCATCTTCTTCATCTTGAGCATGCAGAGAATATTCTTCCAGCATGTCATGTGTAGTTGAAGTGTTCCCTCCAAGTAGTGTGTGAGTGAGTTCTTGTCAGCATCTCCATTAATACCTTTGTCAAGCACTGGCATAAGTATAATATATCTTGTGAAGGAAAAAACGTGCCAGACTTCAGAAGGGCTAGAGACATTCTGTATGTGTATGTGTACCTGGCAGAATCCAAATCTTTTCTTTCTTTCTGACACAAACAGCAGTTTTATGAGTATTCCTTTGTTATGAAGTGTGACTCTAATGAAGTGTCCAGTAGGTTGTATGTAAAACTGATTTTTTTTCCCCCCAGTCTATTTTGTTTTGTCTTTACTGTAGGACATGTGAAATAAGGCATAGTGCTAACATGAAAGGAGGACTTTGGGGTTGCTTAGTTTGGTGCTGGTGGACTTGAATGAGCTGTGTTGTTTGATTTGGTAGTGGTTTGCTTGAATTCATGCAAGGCTGCTAGAAAATAGATTGTTTCTCATCTATGCGTGTACCTATAAATAACATTTTATCACAGTAATTAGCTGTTATGGTAGTGTCAGAGTACAGGAGAGAGAACTCTACTGTATCTCTCATTCTGAGGTTGTTTTCCTCCAGTGATCATTTATTGCTGGTGTCAATTGCTGTGAAACACTATCCCATCTTTTCAACATTACTCTGCTAGGCCTACCTTTCCCTCAATTCCTTTTTGTAAAAAAAGCAATCATGGCTTTGTTTATTTGAAAACAATGTCCTTTTCACATTCCCTATCTTACAAAGACTTTCTGCTCAAGTATCTATCAGTGTGTCCTTTATGCATTGATTGCACATAGATTTCATTCTATATTTGAAATGTTCTTTGTTTTCTCTGTCTCCTTCTATGTATATGTTGTAGCTGCCACTTCTGCATTAGAAAGTCATTGAAAAAAAGGATGTTTCAGAACATTCTCACCCTTTGGGGAATGGTATAAAAAAATGTTTAAATGTGATTTCAGCATTTCTTTCATACTCAGCTATTAGGACATGGGAAAATGTGAAAAACGTGATCCATAAAGTTAAATGGCAGATGAAAATGGCAGCATTTGTTTATTCGTAGGATTCTTTATGCTGAGCCTTTTTCACTTCAAAGGGAATTGTAAATCAACCAACAACCCTCTTCATCATTTGATCATTTATCATTGGATAATTTGAAAGCAGACAGCAGAAGAAAGCTGACTTGCAAAACTGGATTACTTTTTTTTTTTTTTTCAGAATCACTCTAAGGTGAGAATACAAAATGTTTCACTACAGATTTCTTTGTGCGTCTGAGAAAAAACGTGTACGCACAAAAAAAGTTTGGAAGTTGGTTTGTGTTCTGCATTTCTACTTCAGCCTTTCCACAGAAGCATGAACTGTAGCCCTTCAGAAAGGAGAAAAATGAACATCAACAGAAAAAATTACTGACCTAGAGGTGTGTTAAGATGAATTCTTAGAACAGAATGCGTTTAGATGTGGATGCAAAGTTGCATCTCTGATTTGTTTTTTTCTAGCCCACTCCCCCCCCCCTTTTTTTTTTTTTTTTTTTTCCCTTAGTTACTAAACATGGTAAGTGAGCAACTGCTGTGGTTTTTGAAAGGTGTGGGTGTAGCTTTCCTTTCAGTAAGTAAATTCTGCCATCTGGTGATTGCTGATGTACCTGTGGGGTTATTGCTTGGGTGGAATTTGGCCCTTTGAAAGGGCTGCAGGGAATGAATGTTCTGTCATCTCTTTATTTGTCCTTCTTGTTTCTGGTGATAGGACCTTCTCTACATATTATACTGCACTTAAAGATTTGATTCTGGATTCAGAGAGTTAGTGAAGCCACTTTGCATTTTGCAAAGGCAGAGGCCTCAGGTGAATCTTGCCAGTCTTACAACCGATTCTTTGCTCCCAGCTTATATTTATGCTATCTGCAAACTGCAGCCCAGTGGCTCACAACCACTTGTTGCCTTGTTAAACCTAAAACTTGTGACCTCCACCTTCTCCTTTCCTTCTCCAGTTCTCTCTCTTTCTATATATGTATTATTTTTTTTCCTCTGATGCCAACCCAATTGCCACTCCTGGTGCCCTCATGCTCCTGAGTTCCCTCCTGCTGTGCTGCTTCTGTTGTCTCCTCTTTCTCTCTGACAGATTTGTCAGATTGGACTAGCATGAAAACTACACTATACCTTTCTTCTATCAGGTAGGAATATTTAATACCATATTGAATTCCTGATAGCATCAAAATTGATAGTGATGTTTTCCTTTACAACAGTGCATAATGGATTCTTAGACAACCAAGCTTTTACCACTACTTCTATGATAATATTCCTCATGCTTTCTGTGTAATTCTGCCCTCTCTGCAGCAGGTATTTGTGTGCCATGTAGAAGCTGTGAAAGTCAAAACTGAGCATGGAGTGATAGCACAGTGCTGACTGATTTCTCCTGTGTCCCTGGATGTGCTGTGTACACAGCTGCACTCATTTGTTTGGTTTTTGGAGAAGATGCAAGGAGAAAGAGGAGGCTCAGTCAAGTCAAAACAGAATTTGTCTAACCTCAGGACAACTTTTTCATCTTATCAGGCAGAGAAACTGTTGTTTAATTAAGCGTCAAGGACAGAACAACAAAATGGCAAAAATGATCATGCATTTCCCATATGAGGTGTACCAAACCAGGTGTCTGTTCAAGAAAAGGCCTCCAGTCCTAAATTTATGTACACGTGTCATGAGCCACAGCCAGCTCCAGGGCTGTGCCACAGCACGTAGAAGGTGAAGGAAAGGATTTCAGGCAACGTGCACAAAAGATCCTATAAGTGTACACTGAAAACAACAGGGTTTTTTAATAACTATTTTAGAGAAAAGTTTCTTAAGAGAAAGAGTTTGATTGTGCTCTGATCCAGTGGGAAAAGCTGCACTGCTTCTCATAAGCAAACCTTTTCAAAATATCTCCATTGAAATTAAATTTCTGATTTGCTACTAACAAATACACAAAAAGAAAATGGGCGTTTTTACAAACCAATGTAAAAAAATAAAAATAAAAATTGTAATTGTCCCTAAAGAAAAATGTATCTATGATGTATTGTTTAGAGGGATATGTTTCAGCATGGTATCCAATTCTCAGTATTGTAATAATTTTCTTGAGGTTTTCTTGGCCTCTAAAAAAGGTCACTACGTAGTTAGGGGAAAAAATGGAAGGATGATTTCCTGTTGCTGTCTTTGGCTAGAAGTCTTAGCTAAAAAGATATGTGTAAAGTATGTTGTGTACAGTTTGGATTTGAATTCACAGGTGTGGCAATGAAAAATGTTAGGCAAGTTCCTTGTTGCAGGTACTGTTAAAAAGTAATATGTGTGGGAAGAAGTATGCACCAGAAGAAACTAACAAATGGGGCTCAGTAAGTTAATGTTTCTAGAAGTATATACTGATATCTGTAAAAGCAGAGCAAGAAGACTGGGAGAGCAGTGAGTAGCTATGCTATGACTGACACTATAACAACTGTCTGCATTTGATTGCTTTCTGATTTTGGAGAGGCTTGCTTCATTAGTGGATGTCCATTTACAGTGTGGGCTTTGGCTTACTTAGAATATGTTTCTGAGTTTGAATAAGAAGAAAAGAAAGAAACACATAGTATTTGCAGGTGCACAAACAGGAGTTTTACATGTCATTCAATAGAGTCCACTGTCTGTATTTAAGTACAGGATCCGTGAAGTATCACAGTCCATGTGTCACTGGTCCTGTGTGTCTGTGCCTGTCTTGCTCTTCCTGCTGTGGTTTTGCTTTTGCTTTCTACCAGACTCTTGGCTTTGCACTGGTGTAGCCATGGTATTGTCTGGAAAGAAGCTCTGAAGCAGTGGCTGGAGCAGAATTTCATGAAGATAGTTGTATGATATTCAGTAGGAAGCTATCACAAGACCCTCACAGGGTATATTAAAGATATGTCTTAAACCTCTATTGCTTCTCTTAAAGGAATATTTGGTTTTCAGTAACAAGGCATAAGAAACTTACAGCAACCTGTGCACTAGCAGGCAGTGCGTCAAGTATTCAACTTGATGCTGAAATCTCTGCACTTATCTGTGGCTGCTGGAATTGTGGGTCATTACCATGAATGCTGCCTATGATAGAACTGTTAAAATCTCTGCAATTCCAGTGATTTTTCTGCATTTCTTTTGCTCATGGTTAGCCAATAAAAACTTTGCGGTAGTTATGGTGAGAGAGTTTATGGAGAAGTGAATTAACACTCCGTTTACATTAAAGAACAACATGACTGATGTGCCAATTACAGGGAAACTTGTTCAAAATATTCTACTTTATTATACACAAATATGAAGGCCAGCTGCAATAGCAAGCTCTGGTAATAAGTATGGATACACACTATCAAGGGCAAGATGTAACATTTTTCAGGTTCATAAAACTCCTTTTTTCCCTGTTCTGTACAATTCAGACAAGAACTGGAACATCTTCTCATTGGATATGAGTGAGCTGGGAACAGGGACTCTTAAAAGCATAGTGTTGTGTTGATATCAACTGCTTTTCTGCCCAATGATATAAGTACACAGGATAGTGGTTAAGTTTAAGGGTGCAATTAATCCTTCTGACACTAAAATAAATTGCTCTAGTTTGTTGTTCAGCTCTGCTTTGGGGAGCTAATTGTGTGCAAAAAGTTATGCATGTAACTTAAGTGTTCATCTTCATTACATTTGGAACTTGGAGCATGATGCAGGATCATATTTTAAAACATCTAGTGATGGTTTGTTTCTGTATCCTCCTCAATTAGCCCTGTTCTTCCACATTTGCTCTTAATTGGAACACTTGAATTTCTACAGAGAGTCCAAACTGCCCTATTCAGCTCATTGTAAGTCTTAAATGCAAGATTATAAAGCTCTGTTGTTATATACTTGCATAACATCTGGTTTATTTATTAGTTTTAAGAGAGATTTTTGGTGTAGCTTACCAGACTGACATATTTTGCTACAGCTTCCTTCTGCATTTTCTCACTTGTAAAGCCTTAATGCCAGAGTACATTTATTTCTACAGGTATTCGGGGTACAATAAACTAGACCAGATATATTCCAGAAGCTTTTAAAACAGTTTAAAGTAGATGTTTCTATAAATCCCTATTTTATTACTGTGACTGCAGTTATTTCATGGAATAGGACATAGGGTATTGTTTCTTTTTGAACTGCTGCAAGGTACACACAGCTGATCAGTGGCATTTACAGAGGGAGAATCAAGCACATTAACAACTGTTTGCACAGTGTTATATGCTGAAATACTAAGTCAGTCCAAATTCCCATGAACTTTAATGATGTGTTTTGTTTTCTTTTAAGCAATTTTCCGTACAAGTCCCATTAAGTGAACAAAGGATTTCTATTGATTATGTTAGTTTTTAGAGTCCGGCTGCAGGGATTCAAGCATGAACACTGCAAAACACTATCCCTGTTACATGCAAAGAAAAGGAGTATTTTGATAGAAAGAAAAGAAAGCAAAGAAGTCCCTGTGGCTACAGCCCCAAAAAACAGTTTGAAAGCATACCTCTTGCTGACCACCTACAAGTAGTAATGACACTGATGGATAAGAATTAATTGATTGGAAGAGACTGGAGAAGACCGTGTTTTGAGGTAGATGCTGCACATTCCATGTGTGGCTCTGAAGCACACACCACTACTATCATTACTTTTTCAAACTATGTAAGGAATTTTGCAAAACCAGTCCCTGGGCTTGCTATAAATGTTTCTTTGGACGTTTTTGATGTAGACTGGGGGAAAGAGTTGAACATCTCCACTGTAGCTTTATGAACTTCAGTTGCTCATCACAGACTGCTCTGCTCTGCATAATACACTAATGAATGGCCACATGGGAGACAGCAGATGTCTGTCACCTTTCTTTGATAAGCTGAACTTTGAGTACTGGTGTAAGTCAGTTACTAACTGAAACTCTGCTTCCAGCTCTGTGTAGCTACTGTAGAGACTGTCTCTGCAGTTACCATTTTAAGATGGGCAGTTTAAGACATTAATGTTCAGATTACTTCCCTTTTTACTCTGCATTGTAAGGGAACTGATGAGGTTTCTTTTAGAGGAGCGTGGCTTTATGTAGAGTGACTCCTCTATTGTTTACTAAGATATATGTGTGGACATACATATATATATTTTATTTTTTTTCCCTGTCTGGTGGGTATTATTATTTTTAGTGGTGTTGTTTTATGTTAAAGTTAGGTGTTTTTTAGTTAGAAAATGAAACACTCTTTATATTAAAGTTGAAGTTTAATACTGTGTGAAGTATTCTGCCAAACTGGTACAATTAAAAGTAATAAAAATAATCCCCATAATATCTGATTTAATGGTGACTTTAAGCTTGTATGTTTCTGAGTCTGTAACATTAGAATGGAATCTTTTGTGTTGTTTTTACTTCAAGCAATCTACTTCAAAGTAGTTGTATAGGAAGTGTTATTTAGTGCTTTTAGGATTGCACTAAACTAATCCAAGATGTGCCTCATTAGTTTTCCTACTTCGTGGAAGAAACAAATTGCCATCATTGGTCTTTAAACTGCATTTTGCACTTCTACAATTACCATATTGATGATTTTTGTTCCCTGACAAATAGATTATAGAGTTCCGCCGTGCACTCCACTTCCTAGCAGTTCTTACACTCACAATAATAGAGAGCATGCAAAAGGCAAGGCGAGGGGGAGGGAGGGTTCAATCTGCAGTGTCTGATGATCACATGTAAATGGTATTATACAGATGTTTAAATCAGAATGTGAGAGGCAGCTACATACCATATCTACTTAAAGCTGATCAAGAAAGGGCCTTTAGGTTACTGGTTTTCTTTATACAAGGAGGTTATGTTCAGTAGCACAAAGTATTCTAATATTTTGAGTTGAGAGGAACTGAGTTTTGCACTTCAAAAAAGCCCTAATTTGCATAATATCTGAAGCTATCATACAGATGTCATGCTGTCATAGGTGAAGTTGGCATTTGACTCTGTCCCACATGACATCCTGGTCACCAAACTGGAAAAACATGGACTTGATGGATGGACCACTCGCTGGATAAGGAATTGGCTGGATGGTCGAACCCAGAGAGTGGTGATCAATGGCACAATGTCCACCTGGAGACCAGTGACAAGTGGTGTCCCTCAGGGGTCAGTGCTGGGACCAGTGCTGTTTAACATCTTTGTCAGTGACATGGACAGAGGAATGGAGTGCACCTTCAGCAAGTTTGCAGATGACACCAAGCTGTGTGGCACAGTCGACTTGCTAGAGGGCAGGGATGCCATCCAGAGGGATCTGGACAGGCTGGAGAGGTGGGCCCAGGCCAACCTGATGAAATTCAATAAGGCCAAGTGTAAGGTCCTGCACCTGGGTAGGCACAATCCCAAGCACAAATCCAGGCTGGGTGGTGAATGGCTGGAGAGCAGCCCTGAGGAAA
>VWZE01020746.1:115484-146911 GCA_013396675.1 Eubucco bourcierii
CAGACTAGACTCAACCAGCTGGAAGTTAAGGAATGAAGCTACATTTACAGCTTAGCACAATAAGATGTATACACAATATACAGGAATATTTACAGAAATATACAAGTTAAAGATAATACAGAAACACAACAGTCCTCCCAGAAATCAGTGTACCCAGCAGGGGCTCCCAACTACCCTTCCACCTTCTCCCCACCCTCTCCACTAACCTACCTAACCCCACAGTTTACCTTACTCACAAGGTGAGTTTGGAGGATTGGCCAGGGAGATTAAAAGCAGAGTGGTGAATTAGATTATTCACCAGAGAGGAGAAGGCAAGAAGCCAGAGACTGAGAGTCTCCAAACCCGAGAGTCTTATCTATGTTTTGTGTTCTTAGTCTTACACATCTCAGCAAGCCTATGAGTGAAGTAGACATCACCATTGTTTTCTTTTCTCCATTAAAATATTCCAATTAGCCTCAAACCAGCACAGGTGTATTCTAGTCTCCTAATCACATGCTTCTGTGTGGGATCTCTCCACAGAAGCAAACTTCCACAGGAAGTCTCCACCACCATGGGGTCTCTGTGGGCCAGATCCTGTCAAGAAATCTGCTCCAGCAAGTGCTTGTTGCAGACAGTAACTTGCACCATGGAGCTCCTGCTTTTCTGGCCTTGGTGTTTCTCAGTTTTTGTTCTCCTCTCCTCTCTCTGTGCAGTATTTTCTGCCTTTTTTTCCAATACATTTTTACAGAGGTCCAACCAGTGTCCCTGACGGCCTCTGCCATATCCTGCAGAGAGCTGCTGGTGGAACCGGTTTGAATCAGCTGGGTCCGGCTGTGACTGGCGCAGGGCAGCCCCCACCGCTCCTCACAGCAATCAGACCCGCAACTGCCACTGCTGACAGCACATCTCTTCTTATACCCTCTACAAATTTTCTCAACTTGCATTTCTTTCTCATCGTTCTCATCTCCACCACACTGCTGGTGTGTCGATAAGGAGGAAAATAAAAGATGGACGCCAGGAGGTGTTGTAAACAAAGGGATTAATAGTGAGCTTTCCTGTCACCATCTCCTTGCTCATGAAGATGAAGTGAAGGGATTTTCGTGACTTTTGTGAGGTAATAATCAGCCATTCTATGTATCTAAAGGTTTTTTGTGGTGTTTTCTACCTCTCTACTTGTCATAGTTTTAAAGACTGACCAGAGGAGACTTAGATTGGATGTTAGGGAAATTTTGTGGACTGAAAGTGTGGTCAGGCGTTGAAACAGGCTGCCCAGGGAGGTGATGGAGTTCCCATCCCTGCAGGTGTTCAGAAAATGTCTAGACATGGCATCTTTGGGATATGGTTTAGCAGGCATGTTTGTGTTGGGTTGACAGTTTGCCCTGATGATCTTTGAGTTGTTTTCCAACCTTAACTATTGTGCAATTCTATGATTATAATTAGATTCTGGGAGCACTGTCACAGAGTGGAGGAGGCAGGATGATCCTCCTCACACAGCAGCCATACTTGTGCCTGACTGGGTGGTGACAGAGGATGTGTTGCTTTAAGCTGTTGCTAACAGAGGAGGTAAAAACATGGTTAGGTTGTGTAATCTACCCATCCATTGCTACAGAAATTGATCCTAATCATTTGGTTTGTGTGTCTTGGGTATGTGTGTAATTGGTTAGTCATCAACAAAAATTTGGACTGAAATAATATTTTGGCTTTTACAAATAGTTATTCTTTTAAGGCACAGCCCACCAATATAATTGTGTGTGAGCAGTACCATTAATTTCAGCATGGCTGTTGATGTCACATGCTTCTTCCTGTTTGAGTCCGTGACCAGCAGCCGTGCTCTATAATTTGTTTCATGTCTTTGCCTCCAAACCCCCTCTGCTCTTCCATTCCAATGCATCTGGGGAACCTGATGATTGAGGAATGCCTGCAGTTTTCCAAGAGTTTCCATTACAAAAATGAGATTTTCAGCAATGGAGAACTCCACAAAAATGTAATTGCTCAGGTTAAATTTTCCTGTGCTGGATATAAAGAGTAAAGCTGATATTTTTTTGTGTAAGAAAATGTTAACTGAAATGTTTCTGTGACCAAAAAAGAGGTGGGTTTTGTTGTTGTTGAGCAGTTTTTGGTGGTTTTTGTTTTGTTTGTGTTTGTGGTGGTGTTTTTTTTTTGTTTGGGTTTTGTTGTTTTGTTTTGTTTTTTTTTTTAAATCTTGGAGGATTTCTGCTGCTCTCATATTATGGAGAAAGAAATGTAGCAAAAGAATTTTCTATTCTGAAAGCAATTATTTACTTTAACAATGACCCTCTTTGCCTGTATCCAGGAATGCAAACAAATGTGATCAAATCATTAAGTTCTAAAAAATTACATATCACAAGTGATACTGAATACAATGCTGTATCAGAATTTGCCAGCAAATACTATCTATATTGAGAACACACTTTTCTGCATAATTTCTGTGTGTGAAGCCATGGAAAAGTTAATTTTTTTTCTTATTTATGCCCCAGAGCAATTGGGTGTCTGTTTTGCTCATCAAATGAATCAGGGCTCAGTAGGGACATTACTGCCTTAGATACCTCAAGATACCAGCCAATCTGTTCTCCTAACCATGGTGGAAGTAATCAACCAAGGTAATATGTACTAAGAACATTAACAACAGGTTAGTGATGGCAGGTGGCTATCTGATCCAGTGTTTCAGAAACATTACTGCCTTATCTAACTGAAATCTCCCCTGCCTCAATTCAACATAGGGTTTTTATTAAAACAAATACTCAGTCAAGGTTATGCAGACAGCTTTGGATTTAACATTTTGTAACCTGAAGGTTGATTTTTGTATGTGTGAAATGATCATATGTAGTGTGGGAAGTATTTTGCATCTAAAGGTACTGGTTTTTTATTTATGATTGAGCCAAAATAAATTAAAATGATTGATGATTGTTTTGAAAGCAAATTATTTGGAGCACTATATATATCTACCACAGCATTGCTAAAGAGATGAGAATGTTTTACAATGCCAGAATGAGTTGTGTAAACATGGGTATTTATGTGCTCCACAGCAGCAAACCTCCAAGTCTTTTTTCCTTCTGTTCTTCACACACACCCCCCACCTTCTTGGCCAAGTCTCCTTTGATCCCACTTCTATCCCAAAGGACAAGGAGGAGAAAACTAATGTTCCTATCACACATGTTCCGTTATTGATTTCCATTCCAATCTACCCAAAGTCTTCTGTGCTGGACATAATTAGACCTTGTGAACAGAGATGAAGCAAAAATCTATACAATGCTGGATTGCCAGAAATGAAGACAAGGGTGCCTAATTAATGTTGTATATAGAATGTTTTTTAGATGAATGGGCTTCCCTTTCTCAGAAGCAGCTCAACAGTGGTTATGTCACAAATTTGTTGTTAATTAAATAGTGTTCACTGTAAAAATATCATGGAAGAAAAAAAAAGCTGAAAAACATTGGACAGCAGCAGCATTTTATAAAAGCTCTGCAATTAAAAGAAAAACCTATGAAAGATAACATTGGTGGCTTCGTGCCAAATGGCAAAACACTTTTTTCTGTATGGCATTCATTTTATGGACTGTCTCAAAGATTTTTGGGAATGTCTGGTCACTGAAGATGTTTGGACATTTCAAAAGTTAGATTGGAAGTGTATTGCGAATATTAACTACGGGGAAAACGTTCCTGGGAGTTGTGGCATAGTGAATGATATCGTTGGCAGCTGCAACCAAGACAGTGGGTAAGGACTGCTAAGAAAGTGAGCTGGGATCTGGAGGAAACTAGGAGATCAACTTTACTTGGAGTGAAAGGTGGATCGAAGTTGGTGAAACTTCAACGTGTCTTGGGAACTGAGAAGGCGGATATTTAGGAAGAACATGAGACAACTAATGGGAAGTCTTTGCAACAGATATGTGCTTGAATAATGGCAGAAGTATCTGGAGTGAAGAACTGGATAGTGCCTGAAGTATCAGAAGAATTAAGAGACAAATGTAAGTTATATCTATATGACACTCTTTTCTTGTTTGTTTTCTCAACTAAAACAAAAAGGAGTCTCTTAACTACATCATAAAGAGGTCTCAGTCAGCGCATAAGTTTCCTTTAGTCCATGCTGTCAACGGTATTGCAGCAGGCATCCTCTTCTCCCTCTCACGTCTTCCTGAATCTACTGCTGTTTCTTTCCCCCTTGTTACATTCACAGAAGCTTAGGACTCTTCCTAGCAAATAAAAGCTGCTCCTGTGCAGGTCTTACTTCATGCTAGATGCATGTCATTGAGGAAGGTCCTCTGTTTTAGAAGCTGAGAGAAGAGTGTGTGTATATTTATCTTCATGACTATTATACCACTTGTTTTTCTATGAAACCAGTCTCCTTTTTAGCAGTCCCAGAATAATAATCCTACGTGCCCATACACACTACAGAAAACAGCAATGGGATTTTTGGCATGTCAGTGGTCTCCAATACTAGAGGGATTCTGGGACAGCTGTTCTTGTCCTGTAATTTGTAGGGTACTGACATGCCTTCTTTCAGTCTTTAATTCTCTCCTTTTATCTCTATTCCCTCCTTGCTCTTCTAGGGTATCTGTTATGGACAATCTAAGTAATACAGTTGCTCTCTGTGCATCTCTGGAGAATTTAAACAACATCATTCCCTCCTCTTTTCTCCTTATAAATGCAGAGGAAGTTTCTGTTCTCTAGGCAAAGACAGGGAAAAAATTGTTTTCTGTCTCGAAAACTAGAGAACGAGTTAAACCCTGACACTTCCTTTGAGTAGATGAATTCAGCTCATGAATCTGTAGGAATTTTCATAGAATGAACCTTAAACTGCAAGAACAGATGTGTTTTTTGATGAAAATCTAGTAGACATAAATATGGTTTTAACATGGATTTGATAGAAGGAGTTTTTTTTTCCCTGATGTAGTAGAAACTGATGTTCTGGTTTAGGAATTTTATGAAGTAATTTGAGTGAAGAAGACGAGTACTATTAAAAAAGATTTAAAATTTTTGTTTTACAAAATAATACTATGCCTTCTAAGACCTTTCTTTTCTTCCCATTTGGCTGCTTAGAATAATTTTTCTCTACCCTTATTCTATTTTAGTGTTTTTCTCTGCAAATTGTTGGCTCTGATGCGCAACTGAAATAGATGCACACTTAGGTTATGATTCCTTTCTGCATTGTTGGTGAACTCCAGATTTAATTTATTTAAACAATCTATTCCTGGGACTTAAGTCAACTCCTAGAAACTTTTTAATGCTCAGCAAATAGTAAAGCATTACAATAATTTAAATCAAATAACCAAATCCATACGAAATACAGTACTTGTTATCTTTCCTACAGATTTCTTTTCTTTCCTGGGTTCCTTTTAAGCTGCACTGCACTTGGCAAATCAAAAATAAACTGAGCTTTCAGTATAGGGGTGTGATAAGCGTATGATTTCTATTACGTCCAGCTGTGCTGCATGGTAAAATAATGAAAACATGTAACACTTTTTAAGTATAGAGCTGAAATGGATTTTGTGACCTAGTGCCACTGAATAGGTGTTAAGTGGTGAAGTGGTGACCAAGACACTAGCTCCTGGACTGTAATTATTATTTGAGTTACTTCTCAGAGGCAGGAAACTTTAGACTTGTGGACACGCTGAAGCAGTTTGGGGGGGGGGCAAGGCAGAGTCTTTTTGTCCTTTTTCCCTCTAGCCATTGTCAGCAAATTCACAAGCCAATGCCTCTGAAGTTCTTTTGGGTGGGAGAAAAAGAGGTTTACATTGATACAATTTGTTCATGTGTTACCCTGTTGCGTGTTTGTGAGAATATAAACTGACAAAGTACTTTAAAATGTATTCAAGTGTTTTAACTAACTGGAACTTGTGTGAAAACAACTCTGATTTCACAGAAGTCAGTCATGTTCTGTTGTTTTCTTCAGAAGCAGCAGGAACTTGTCTGTAAAGCATCTGTTTTAAATTCTTATGGGCATCACTACTTGTTCGGTCCCTTCAGAATCAGTGTCCTCTGTACCTTTTCCCCGAGTTAAATGAATCTCAGCTACTGTATGTATCACATAAAATGGAACTGATACAAAATTAGAATTTGCTTCTCTTTTCTGTTATAACTTGGCTTTACATCCCCCCAAAAACCCAAACATTTTAGTCACTGTCTGTGATGACCACCTCTGAAAAATGTGGACTTTACCTGATAGGAAGTTCATTGTGACAGGTGAAGGTCACAGTGATTGGCTTTCAGGCTGATGCTTCCATCCAAGGTTAGTGCACACAGTGCCCTGAACCTTCACTAATCCCTCTGGGGAGTTCTTGTTTGCTCTTTCTTTGTTCACTGGCCTGCTTTGATGACTTTCTATTCTCAGTGTAGCCCTGCACTCTCTGCTGCGTTTCCAAATGTGTAGATAAATGTTCCTCTGGCTTTCAGTGTGTTGACTTAAGATTGATTGCTTTTAGTATTTTGTACATCTTAAACTTTGTCCATGTGCCAGTGCACGTAACAAGTATTCATTTTCTCTCTGTTCATGCACTATAACAAACACAGCTCCATTATTAGTGATACTGAGAAGTTGATTCCTTGTATTAGGCATTATTTGGCTTATGATTAAGAATATTTGAGTGGGCCCAGAGAATGAGAATATGATCTTTACTCCTTTCTATACAGAGTTGAAGCTGAATTAATAAATGAAAAGTGAATACTGGAAATAAAAAATAAATATTTAGGTTACAAGGGTCATGGAAACAGGCCAAACATGAAGTAGGTTTCCTGACCATTCTATTGAAAAATAGGAAGCCATTTTGCTCTCCATTTGTTAAGACTGAGCCTCTGTATGTTAAAATGATTTTACATAAGATTCATGAGACTGCAGTTGTAATAGAGTTCTTTGCTGTTGTTATATTAAAGGTCTGCCAAGCTGTCCACCTGAGGTTCACTTATAAAAAGAGCATTATTAGACTTTCAGCCTTGCATTTTCATTGTATTTATTTTATGAAGCAATAATAGCTATTTCCTTCTTGAGGAGAAGTATCTTATTTAATTTCATGGTTCCTCCTGATTTCTGATATAGTAATGAGCACACAAAATGCTTTAAACACAGGGAAAACCCCTCCCTCTTTTCAGAACCTCAGGAACATGAAGTCCTACTTTCAAGGTTGAGTTAAAACATGCACTTACTCTTCTTGTTTTTCCTTCTCCTATGGAAAATACGCTTTTCTTTAAGATGTTTATGTTTCACAATGTTGTTTTTCGTCTGTGAATCCTTAAAAATAATTGTAAGTATTTAAAAGACAAGAACAATATTTGACTTAAATATTGACACATGGTACAGGAGGGAATCAATAGAAAACTCAGCTTCCTTTTTTCATATGATGATAAGAAAATATTTCTGCTACTGAATGAAATGTTGCACAGAGTTTATGAGTATACTGGACATCCTAAGTCTCACTTGCAGATAGACAGAATGCTGCCTTACTTCTTACCTGTTATGAATATAAAACTCTCCACAGGGCAAGAAAGAGAAACACAATTAAAAGAACATGTTATCATTTATAAAGCTGCTGGGCATGCTAATCAGATTTTGATAATGCATTGTTACCATGACACCCACTGACTCAGAGACTCAAAACTATTTTCTCATTAGTCTTTGACCAGTCCTTTCAATAGCCTTTTTATTTCTCATTCAATTATTGAAATTAAAATGAGCTGAGGTACATCATCATTCTCTGGCAGTATAAATTGACTCCTGCTGATTGCTCTGGAGTGATTCAAAAGGAATGCTGTTAAAATATTGTCTTCTGTTACCAGATAAAATATATACAATGTGACAGAATGCATTTAATCTTTTTATCTATTAGGTAGGGAACTTCTACATATCATGTTCTGGAAGTAAAAACAATTAAGTAAAATTGCAAAGTTCTTACAGTTGTGTTTGTTTGGTTGGTTTTTTTGGGTTTGTTTGGGTTTTTTTGTTTGTTTGTTTGTTGTTCTGGAATCAAATTTAGATAACCTCCATTTTTCTTCCCATTTTAAATGTTTAAAATGATGTTCAACCAAAAGTTGACAAGAATTGTCAAGTTGTTTTTGGACAGTGTCAAAATAATCCACGCACAGACGCTACATGTAGTGATAATTTGAGGAGAAACCAGTCTAGAGTTATCATGTGAATGTAAGTGGTGCTTCTGTGCTGAAAAATGGCTGAAGTTCCCAGAAATCCATTTTCACATGTTCACAGTATACTATTACTTCAACAAGGATCTTTCTTGTGGTTGTCTTTATGCCACCACTGTGTAAATAGTCTAGACTTTTTGTTAGCTGTGAAGATCTGTAATCTTTAAGCTGAAGGTGCTGTTGAGTTTGTATATCCTCAGCTTTTCTAAGAGCAATAAGCTAACGTGAGTTGGTAGCAGGAACTTGTCTGTGTTTAATAGAAGTGTAAAGAATCTCTCCCAGTACTGGTGTACAACAATATCCTTAAGCATCGTAATGCCATTGAGTGTTAGGGGCACTGGGATTCTGTGGAGTTGTCATATGAAGCAGATGGAAGAGTCTTCTTTCCCATTCCCCTAACAAAATGCTTCATTCTACATTTTTTTTGGCTTAAAACCACATTCTTCATGTCTGAGCAAAGTAGTGAGGGAAGAGTGCATAGTTTGCTGAAGCTCCAGAATCTGGCTGTGTATCATTCTTCATATGTCACCCTGTGCTCTTTATCCTGTACAAAGCATTTTAGTCCCCTGTGTATTCTCCCCACAGGGCAGTGACTCTAAGGACAGTTAGTGAAGGGGAAAAGAATATTCCTGTTGTGTTGTTCTCTGTAGATCTGAGAGTAGAATTTTACCTTAAAGACTTTTAAATAAAAATTCAAACAAGCGCAGCAGCTTGAAAGAGGGAGAACAGCACTTCCTTTTTTGAAGCTCAGGTGACAACTGGTCAAACTTCAGAAACAAACACTAGTTTTATTCTGGTTGTGCTCAGTAGTATTTTGCAAATGAGTTCCCGTCACAGTTGAAAAAATTGGAAATATTTTCCAATTTATCTTTTATCTGTATGAAAAAGCCATGTAGTCAGAATGACTCCCGCCACAGTCATCTGTATGTGCTTTCTGTTAAAATTATAGACAGCTGGAGAAGAGCTCTGTAGAGCTCTGGATACCAGGTGGCCCAAATATTTGGAATAATAGACAAAAGTCTACCTCTTCTCCCAGTTACCAGAACAAACTGAGGATGTTCATGTTGCACTTTTAAGAATCATACTCTGATTACACTAATATATTTTATGACATGTGCTAGATTTATTTATCTTTATTGCTAACCTTCCTAGGTAGCTAAAGAGTCAAAACCTGCAGCATGGCAGAGGTGTTTGTCAATGTCCAGTAAAATCCCAGTGCGCATTAAAATACTGTATTCTTGCTCCACATGTGTACTGGCACAATATATAATGGCCATAATATATTCATAAATATTAATCAAGTCAACTTGTCTAAAATACTTGTAGCCTTTTTTATGCAAATATTGAGTCTGTGGAATACAATGTATTTCTGAATTGAAAAGAAGTGCAAACTGTAGGTTCTTAAAGCTATTTAAAACTTGCACTGTAAATTGTCATATTGTCAGTTCCTTTGTAATGTCTTGCTCACCTGAGACAGAAGCAGAATTGCTTCCCTTTCTGTTGTTATTTCAGCTCTCACAGTTACTGAGGCAAGAAATCAAAACTGTTATCAATTTTTTTTTATTATATCAAAATATACTGCTGCAGTTATCTTAAACTCTGTGGGTTTTCTGTAAGTTTTGTGGGTATTGGAAAGCTGGAGGGAGGGTATTGTCTCCTCAGTAATTAGAAAAACACCCAAATGAGAGGATACATGTATTGATGCATCCAGTATCTCAAAACCAAAAGTAGTCAGTGTTTGAGATTCTAGAAAAAGATGTTAGTGAAGGGATGCAAGAGAAAGACGCGGTGCTGAACAAAGAACAGTCTGTGTTCTGAAGGAACAGAAGTAGCTTTAGGTTGTCTCTCAAAGATGGAGGTGGTGAAGTTACCCCATAGGAAAAACTACAGATGGATAAATGAGAAAGACAACCTTTTAGAGAGAAAGTGTATAAGGAATTAGGAAGATATATTGAAGATAGATGTGAGGACTCGGAGACTGGTGGAATGGGTTGGGCAGGGAATAGCAACCCCAGGGAGGCTTGAGTTCACAGAGGATGCTTTTAGGGGAATTCTGTAGCACATTAGAGCAAGCTGCGCAGGGACAGTGATTTTTGTGTTTCCTGAGTGACTTGGAGGTTACAGGTAGCCAGCAATGAAATATTTCTGAGTGTTGGTATGCAGAAAATGTAAGAACTTGTCTTTAAAATGAGCTGCATAAAACTGAGCAGCACAAAATCATTGCTGAACTTAATGTAGGCCAACTGAACTTAATGTGACTGCCAACACATAAGCAACCAACAGCGATGGAGTCTCTCATTGACTTTATGTATGTCCTCAAAATTTAAATATACCTGAAAATTTAATGCTTCAGATAGGGAATATAAGACACAATTTGAAAATTCCAGTTGGATGCTCAGAACCTCCAACTGAGGTTCCACCAAGGGTGGAACTAATTTATTTCCTCTCTGTACAAAACCTTAAGAGGTTTGGGGGGGGGAAAAAAAAAATTCCTCAGCAGAACTGAAGTCAGGATAAACTGAGAAACTGAAATGAGTTCTTGCCTGGTTAAGTTCCTGATTTTGTTCTGCTATCTGTTTCTTAAAATATTTGTTGTTGTTGTTGTTGTTTTTACTGTATCATCGCTTGGGTTTGTGAAGAAACTATCCAGAGCTTAATTTCAATGTAAAAGAAGGATAGACTTTAAAGCCCAGCAGAACAGCAACTGGGGAATGGAGGGAGGCTGGGCGAACTTCTGAGCACACTCAGGAGGTAAAGCATTTAAAGGAGATGTAGGCTGGACTTCCAAACAGCCATAATCAGAGCTAACAGGCTGAATCTGACACTGCTTATTGCTTGCTGTGTCTCAGAAGACTTATGCTTGGAGAGGGAAGGGAATACCAAGGAGCAAAAATCAGACTTGGCAGCTTGGCAGGTACATGTGCAACTTCAGAATTTCACAGTGGACATGCTTTTGTAGTTTTGGAAGTGCTTTGATTATATTAAGGCGAGCTACAAGCAAGGAACCTGCTTCTTTTTTTATCCCATACCTCTACACTTCTTGACTCCCTGCAGACTAAACTGGTGAAGGAGGATATACTGGTAGATGTTGATGTGTAGATCCATACCAATCTTCTTGCCAATTACAGTATTTTCATATGATGAGTCAGACAATCTGATAGTAAAAACAAATGGCTGCTTTCTTTTTGCTAACCTATTGCAAATTGCACACGGCCCACGGTCTCAACAAATGAAAAGCATTTCATGACACATTGAGTGACTATGCTCTTTAGCCATAATAACAGGGTAATTTAAAAATTCTACTGATCTGATATTTATCTTCATCCTTCGATCAGTCCCAGTGGCAGGCTTAGATATGTTTTTTATTTCTATGAGAAGAAACAGAAATTTCCTATTATGTAATTTTGTTTAATTTACTGACTTCCAAGTATTAATGATATAGTTACTTGGTGGAACTAGGAAGAATTCCAGATCAAAGAATTACTGCTTAAGATAGGATTCAAGGATCTATGGAATCTTGCTATACACTAATGTCTGCTAGTTTTAGTTAAATGCAACAGCATTTTTCTGTATGTAATCTGTAATTTAACATCAAGTTGCATGATTTGACTGTGCTACTGAAGACTCCTTCTAATTAGAGATCTTCACACATGCTTTTGAGGCTCTTCAAAAAACCTGCGAATAGGAAAAAAGATTTAGAGACAGTGATTTTTAAAGTGTTGGGTTTTATTACCACCCATCCCTTAGAGACACCGTCCAGGCTTGGTCAACACTGATGCTAAGGTAACACCATAAGTGTTAGCTCACTCAAGATAAAAGAAAGTTTTTTGTTAGCTTTTGAGGAGGGAACAGGCTGCGAATTCAGTTCCATCAGGGCCATTTTCAAATTCCATGATAGAAAATTTTCAGCTGTGAGGTACATTCTTTCTGTTTGTTGTGCTCCTGATTATTTTTTCTGGTGGCATTGAAGAACTGTGTGTAGTTTTATGGGATTTCTCCTCAATCCCAAACTTGTCTGTGCAGGTCATAGGCCACCCAGGTAATTCACTCTATAGGCATTGTTTGCTTTGCAATACCATTTCAGTTTATCATCTGTGTCCAGACAAGTCAGTTGTAGTGAACACGTGCTGCCCAGGTGTCCTGTAGACATGCAGCAAGTGCAGCACATCCTGGAAATGCATTCATTATGGACAACACAGACTTCTGTAAACAGAAAGCTTAGAAAAAAACTGAGGTAGTTTCATGATCAACCATCCCTTAAATTATGGAATGCCATTAATTGCACCTTTTAGCTAGAGAACATGGAGCTGAAACAAGTCAGAACTAACCTAACTACCATGTACGTAGTGACCAATGGCCTGTAGGTACTCATGGAAAGGACCTCACTCTCCCAAAAGGTTTCACAGGAGTCATTGCCAAAGAGAAGCTAGGTGTTCAAATGAAGGGTGAGACTGACAAGACAAGCTGTTGGGTACATCTAAGAGCTGACAATGAAGAGGAGGAAGAAAAATATGAGCATTTCCCCTTTCTCTCTGGCCACTGGGTCAACCAACAGACTTACGGTCCTCTGAGTGAAAGGATCTTGGAGATTACGGTTAATAAATGTCCATAAACAGTGAGATTCAGACTTATTCTGATAGCTTTTGAGTCATAAATGCTGAGTTCCGTGTTATCATCAGACATGGATGAGACTTAAAAACCACTTACTTGTCTTTAAAGCATTAACGTAAGAAAGAGTTCTAAGACTCATGCTAATCACAAAGGTCTGTCTTGGTTATCAGTGGAAGTACAATCATTATGATTTGTGCCTTGAAATACAAGACTTCAAAACCTAATTCAGGGTTCACTGCAGAAAAAAAAATTATTTATCATTTTATTACTATTGATAGCTACTAAAGAAATGCCATAGAGTCTGCTACGTTTGACTTTTGAACAGCATATTCATTTGAACAGCTTATTGAAAAGGTATAATGATTTAATTTCTTACAGAATCTTGGATTCTCATGTAATTCAACAAAGTGTCTAGTTACCAGATTACAAATTAAATTTGACAATGGTTAGAGATGTCTTTTGAATGGTATGATTAAATTTCAATCATCTAACTGACTTGATGTAACACATCATGTTTAGCAGACTAGAGACAGTCATTAAGATGTTTTATCAAACTAAGCTAATAAAGGAAGTCAAAAGAAAGTAAGTTGCATTAATTTATTCTGCAAAGGAAAAACTGTTTCAGAAGTCTCTCAGTTCAGCTCCCCAGTGTACAGTAATAACCCTGTACTTGATGTTTTCAAGTATAGCAAAATTTTAATTTCAAAAGCAGCTTTGTTTATTTCAGAATCTTTGGCATCCTCCGTGCTTTTTTATACAAGAAAACATCCTTCACATAACATCATTCTCTCCCAGGCCTACAAAGCCTACAGTTTATACTTGAATGTGTTTGAATGGGTGAGCACTTGATTTCCTTTGGGATTCTCAATCTAGTTATTTTTTATCAATAAAAAACCTCTGCTGGACAAAGGAATAAATCACATATAAATGAAATATGAGAGATTATATGAGAAGCTCAGCTTTTGCGTAGTCTAATCCAATATCTTTGGCCAAACGTCTCAATGTCAAAAGCTTTATAAGTATTCTACAGGATCAGTCTGGCAAAGACAAATCAATAACCAGGTAATGGATTTGATTAAAATTTTTCCCCTTCTACCCACTCTCACAAGCCAAATGTTTCTACCCATACTAATCTCTTCTGGCATGAGTAACTGTTAATTATTCTCTGGGTTTGGGGTATGTCTGTATATGCATAAACCCCACGTTGTTTATAATTTCAAAGGACCGTGTTAACTATTGGTGAGTAGCTAGCTTAAGACAAAGCAGTGCTTACATCCCCTTTTATTTTTCTTTAGAGAGATCAGTTTTATAAAATGCTTTTGGAAAATACAAGATGATAATAATTGTAACTTTGTTGTACATTTATAGTCTGATTTATTGCCCAGAAACTGCCTTTCTTTTTTGTAACTCCAGCCATACTGAGGATTGTTTTCTTATATATACTGAGGGTACCCAACAGAGATCCAAATCTCTGGATATTTTCTTTGTTGTCAAATCATCAAGTGTTTCCTTTACCTTGCTCCCTCTGATCTCCTGTCTGAGACTGTCATATTGGCAGACCATGTGCCATCCAAAATGCTTGACTTTAGAAACATTAATAAGTAGACCATTAGTTTCTGCAAGGACATTACCTCTGCTTTAAAGATCTGATTTATCATGTGAAATAGGAAGACAGGGAAAAAAAACAACGAACTTTTGGATGTGTTTTGAAGTTAAGTCACAGCTGCTTTAGTTGTAGAAATTTGGATTTGCATCACTTTTAAATATATCCTTCAGTTATCACAACCGTCCTTGACATCTATTCTAAACAAACAATACTTTGCAGGACAAAATGCAACTTCTTTCTTTTTTATCAGGAATTTTAAGAGTCTATCATTACATTGATTTTAAAAACCAAACAGTGTGCTGTTCTGTAGTGTGGTTACTGAATGGGCTTCACTTCTTATCCAGAATGACCATGCTTTAATGAAAAACTACTTTTGGCTTCTATTTCTTGGTTAGTGGAAAATATTGACCACTCAGAGTGATTCACTAATAATATCTCCATTATAATAATTCAGCAAACAGCAGGAGAGAGAAATGCTTTTCACAGTTGAAGAGAGGAAGGGGAAGAAACTTGGCTGACAGAAGAAGACTGCTTATTGAGCAATTCAAATGTACATATAAAGCAATCGCAGGAAGAAAAAAAAATATATGCTGCCTTTTGAAACCACTCTGTAGTTAGTTTCACAGGTAGCTCTGTACACTCAATTTCAATACTAGTGATTTAAAACCTATTGAAGTCTTTGTGTAAAACTAATAAATAGTAGGAAATACTACCAATATTTAAGCTAAACCATGACATATCATTTTGAACACCACAGGGTTTTTTATCACAACCATTTTGTAGATTGTCTTGTTAGGTATTTTCTACTGATTAGCATGCCTGGCTCAGAGTTTCAGAAAGCCCTTGTTCAGTGGGAGCTGCTAAAAAGGTATCTGGAGTCTGCTTGTGGTGTTTCCAGTGCCTTGCTGTAGTCTTTAAGTCATCATTGAAGATAAAATTAAGATGCTTGTACTAACTGTTTGTTTGGTGGGGTTTTTTACATTTTATTTTTCCCCACTTTATTGCTTCTTGTGCATTGTTACAGAGCTGCAGTTGTAAATGTTGTGGAAGATGTGGTTGGTTTCTTCATTTGTGTACTGTCTGTCTTCTGTATGTTAGCTTCGTGGATATTTAGTGAGGAAATTCATTTCTCTTGGCCTTGATGGAAGGACAAAAGAATGTGGCTTCTAAAATGTGAATCCTGTTTCGCAAGACATTTATGTGAACATAGGCTTGTTTGAAGTACTCAACTACCAAGTTGAGTACTTTTCCTGACCTCACCTGAGTTAAGACTAAGTTGCAGACTGCTTTCAGTGAAAGGCAGGACTATTGTAGGTAAGACAGCTCAAGTATATGTGTGAGGGCAAAGAAGTGAGAGGTGAGAAGCAGTCTGCTTCAGAGGGACATTATTCAGACTTGTGAGACAGCTAGAAAAATCAGCCTTCACAAGCTCTATGTAGAAATGGGTAATTATCATGGTTTGGTTTTTTTTTTTTTTTTTCCTTAGATGCTGAAGATTCTGGCCAAACTTACACACAGGCACACAGGTTCTCTCAAATAAAATGGAATCTTTCAAAAATTTTTCTCTGACAAAGTGAGAGGGACTCTTAAAGAATTGGTGTGGCAACACTCTTGACTGTAAAGCAGTTCAATATGATAATAGCTGATTCAATTTTGGTCAAATCAAACAATTTGCAGGGCTTTGTTCTGCCTTATCTTTTCCTTGTTAATTTTCTATGCTGTTTTTCTCTTCTCTCTTTTTTAAAAAAATATTTTTAGCTGAATTATTGATATTTTTACTCATTGTTACCCCTCCATCACCAATGTGAAACATCTTCAAAGCCTCTTTCGACAAGACCACAATCTTCATACAAACAGTATAAAGTATTTGACTTTGGATACATTTGAATTTGTGACAGACATAAAAAGACAGCCAGTCTTAGTTAATGCAATTATTATTTAGCTTTATTATCTTTATAATATACCATTTAAATCACTTTTATGCTTGTCTAAACGGTAAATAGTTTTCAGTTGCACTGAATGCTTTGCTAACAGAAAAAAAACCCCCACTATTCTTAATTGGTTGTCTTGTATTCTGTATTCTCTCATTATCTGAATTTTAGAACTGAAAACAGCCATATTTAATATTGGGAGTATTAAACCAATCTAATCATATTGGTTGGAGAGACACTATCGGTTTCACAAAACAGGTGTCAAGTTTGATCATTATCTTCACAACAAAAGTTTATTCAGTTATATTTGATGTGATTGTTTTGACTCTTAGAAATTAAGAGGAAACTTTCTGATCATCTGTGTGAGTAATTAGATCTGGTGCTTCCTTGAAGGAAATAAAATTATTTCTATATGATAACTACTTTGATAGAGAAAGGCAGGAGAAATATGCTGTTGAAATCTCTTTATAGAGTACCAATAAAATGATATACTCCTAAACCTATTAGTTCAGCTTCAGTGAAGCCATGAATATTTTCTGTGAAAGTTTTTTGGCTGAAATTTGCCTGCACTTCAAGGAGTTCCTGGGTTTGTTTTCATACACTTCACTCTGATTTTCAGTTTCTGCAGATCCTGGTAGAGCTGCTGCCTGAGAATCAGCAGAAGCAATTTGGTTTTATGACTCTTAAATTAATTTATTTAGAGTGTGAGAAAAAGATTTTGTTCACTGTGGTGGCTTCAGATTTGGATTAGTTTATCTAGTAGTTTCTACTAGCTTCATATGTATCTTGATTTAATGATGGGGAGTTGGAATTAAAGAGAACTAGCTGTCTCCTCTCTTGGGTTGGTCTCAGTTTCACTGGTCTCATGTTGTGTTTTTGTTGAACATGTCACTCTCATTCTGTTCAGAGTTGTTATGTGTGTCGAAACATCTCACATCTCTCTTAACAGAATCTCTTGTGTTATGTTTCTTTCTGTGCAATTACAATCTTGATGCCTTTAACATTCTTTATTCATTGTTGTTTTCTTCTGTGCAATAAAGGCAATTGTTTTTTCCCTAAAGTCTGCTACAACGATTCTCGTGGAGCAACTAAGGAGATATCTGTGCCTGTTATATTGCGAAAATGTGTGTTTCCTAAAGTGTAGCTGTTAAAATAACAAACATTAGTGTTAGATAGAGAATGGCAAATCAATTGAGGCAATGTCTCAGATATTTGAATTGGAAATAACCCCCAAATATTTAGAGTGCTTACAAAAATTGAATTGCACCAAAATGGGTTTTGTTTGGGTTTTTTTGTTTGTTTGTTTCTTGATTTTGTTTGTTTTATTTTTCAAAGTAGGTGGCTTAGATCTTATAGATGGATCATTTTGACGTTTTAAAAATGGATTTTAGAAGGTGTGGGGGCTTGATTATTAGTATGACTGAATTGTTTGGTTACATTTCTGGCTTGAAGTATTTAGTAAGACATGCAGATCCACTTACTTGTTCTTCCTATGACAGTGCTATGGCTAGCTGCTGTGGAAGAGGAGGATCCCTGACCCTTTTTTGACTCCTTAATTTGTGCTCAGACACTTACTTCAGGTTCCTGGGCTTGGGCAGCTTTTGTGCACAATGAACCCATTTGAAGGACTAGACTGCCAGGAAACTTCATTTAATTTTTTTTTTCTGCAGGATTAATTTTCTGCTAATATAGTTTTAACGAGTGTAATGTCTGGCTGAGGAATGCAACATGAAGCTTTGTCCTAGTCACAATGATCTATCTGGGATGAAAAATAGTGTTCTGAATCAGGTGGATGAAAATTTTGATTACCAGTTTGTTACATTTGAAGGACCTTCCTTTTCACACAGTAACATCAGTACCCTTCACTTATTTTCTCTTGCCAAAAGTGATCTAACCAGTGAAGTTCAGTAGACATTGCAGTGATGAGTGCTTGCTGGCTGGTGATGCATTACCTTCAGTTAGATACTTTATCTCACATATACAAGATTCATCCTTGCAAGGATTTAAGTATGGTTATTTTTGTCCAGGAAACTATTTAATTTCATTCTGTATCTGTGGCATTTTCTGATGTGTTTCTGTTACAGTTAATTTTTTTATGCAGTTGCCTTTTTTTTTTTTTTTCTTCTCCCTGTTAGCAAACCATGTGGAATTTATGCCGTTGGCGTTTTGAGATCCATCTATTTTCAATTTCCTGACATAAACCTATAGAACTAGACCCTATATTGTTCATTTCAGTGATGAATTATTTCACATATCACCTTTAGCATATGATTAAGTTTAATGGTTGAAGTAAGGAAAATCTGCCGAGTACAAATTCTAGCTAGCAATTTTGGTGTAATTTATTTGTTGCGTGTATGTATTTTCCCTTAAGCAGTGTTGTTGCAATGGTTTGGATAACTAGGTACAAAATGGTTTCAGTAGTAGAAGTAGCAGGGTGAGCTGACTAACTGTGAAAGAGCATAGGGACTGGTTTGACTATCGAAGGATGTGGTCCCATGTTCTTAGCTTGCTGAAAGCATGTTCTTTGTGTTTGAGCAGTGTATATATGAAATGAATGGAGAACCCACACTTCAACTCTCAGAGTTGGGTTTGAGGCTTTTGGCTCATTTGATTGATTGCTTGTTTTCCACTTTTCTTGAGCAATGCCCTCAGGAGTGAAAGTTCTGTTTTCAAACAAAGCCCATCTGTGAAAGGGTGGAATATTATATTAATTTTAGTATGCTGCATTCTCTTATATCAACCTAGGATTCTGTTCAGGTTCAGCATTTTCAGTCCTCTTCCACTCAGACTTCAAATGGGTATTGATCACTGCCTCCATTTTAACTAAATCTCTGCCTTTGGTTATATTCATGTCCCTAGGGCAGGGCTCAGTAAGATCATCATTTGCGCAAAATACATATACTTGGCTAGCGCACTGTCCAATGTGTTTTCCTGACCTTCACTCTTGAGGTCATTTTACAGTGTGAGTTAAATATTCTTCCAGGTGCCTGAGAAATGTCCAAATCCCAGCTCAGAACTTACCACAGGCTGTGAAATCTCTGTGTACTCACTGAACTCTCTATGCATATGAATATGTGGCTTAAAAATGATGCTTTGTACAAACATGCAAATGAGATTAATGGCTGTGGTTCATTAGTGGTTATTGATTGAGATTAGACATCACTGGACAACCATTTGGGGATGATAATGGATTTGAAATGACTGATCTACCACATTGTATTTCAGAGGAACTGTGACACAGAATTGTCATTGTTAATATAGCTCATAAATTCATTCCATACATGGAATTCATGTATCTGAACTCCTTCCAAATGTCATTTTTCCTTACTTCAAAATCCCTTCATTAAAACTTGAGGGTTTGGAGTCATTTCAACGGAGAAAAAAATGACCCATGCTGGATAGGATGGGTGTTGAGATTAAGTATCACAGAGTATTAGCACATCATTTTATGTATGTTATGGATATTGATTGGTACTATATATGATTTCATGTGGGCTAAATAAAGTAATTTATTTTAAAAATGTAATAGTGTATAGGAAGACTTTGACTTGTGTTTGCATTTGTGAGGGAAGGTATTGGAATGGTACAGAATAGATATCATTGCTGTAAAATAAATTTCGGCATGTTTACTTACTGTATTTAATTTCAGGTAAAACAGTTATTTCTCATTAAGTTAATGGAAGGGAATTTACTTGGCAGTATTCTAAAGCAAGGTGGCAAAAGTGAACCCAGAAACACTCTTTGCATTCAACTTAAGCAACCTTCATTGCTTTTGGTGATATTGGCTAGGCTCTTGCAAGCTCCCTGTTTCAAGTAGGATGCATGAATCCTCCCACACATTCATAAACAGGTGTCAAATTTTGCTTTGGGATGCTGGACCTGCACTGGAAGGAAGTTTGTAGAAGATATNGAGGGTTAGAAAATGTTGTCATTTACTAGTCTTTAAATCTTGCATGGAGCCCTGCATTGTATAGTGCCTGGTGTCCTGCTGACATGCATTTTGATACATCTAATCTCCAAGCTTTTTAATGAGTTTGTTTTGTCTTTTCGTTTTTATTCCTTAGCTGGCATACTTCCAGCCTCCTAAAAGGCAATTTTATGTGTCCCCAAAACTGCCGTCTACCAGGTGCCTACATTATTTTAAAATCTCATTTAACCACTTTTAATTACATGACATTGAAAGACAGCTAACTCATTTTTCATACGTTAAAAAGAATAGCCTGCAGTGAACGGTAACACATACAGTATTTCTGGGGGTGGACCAAGCTTATCATAGCAAACTGATGGATTTGAATGTAGAAGGCCTGACTGTGGTCTGCATCTGCATAGATTTTAACCTCAGTTGGAGCAATCTGCTACCTTATGGATGTAACAAAACCATCATTGTTGTGATTCTGAATGCAGAACTATAGGTTGTATTTGGAGCAGACGCAAACCTTGAAATGAAGGAATAATTGCTAGCTGGGACACAGACAAGCTAACAAGAGCAGTGGGAAAGGTATCAGGTGAAACAGGATTTCTCTGTGTTTGGTTAGCTATGCCAGCTTCTGACAGAGGTACCCACTGCAAAAAGGGAAAATGCTTCAAAACGTGGAGGTTGAAACTTATAGGTGACTTGAACTCATTTGAAAAGTCATATATATATCATACTGTAACTCTTTCCGGAAGTAGGATTAGTGTTAGATTATCACAGATGTGAAACTCACTTTCAAAGTAAGCCTCAAAAAAGTTTTAATAAGGAAGATGAACTTCACTAAAACAAAAGATTTCTGCTTTTATGATGCCTAGCCCTAGTGTTTGTCTTATCTAGAATCAGTGAGTAATGGTGCTGTGCCAAGAAGACTGCTTTATTTTGGTGTTTTTTTTTTTTTTTTTTTCTTTGATATTGCACCCAGCTGTTGCCCAGGCAGAATGGCAGAGGAAGACAGTTACTCTGTCTTGGGCCAATATGTAAGGACAATATATAGTAATTAGGTAATGTAGAATGAAAAATTACCTTGAGTTTTGCACTAGGTGTACTAAACATAGACAATTTTCTGAAGATTTCCATCCAATAGCCTTGTGTCATAGGTTTTTGCAGGATGGTTGCATTTTTCTTCTCAGACAAAAAACTACTTACCTATGTACCATCCACCATCTGCTGGTTACTGCTGTGCTTTCTGGTTTTAAACTTCTTCATCAGTTTATAGAAAGTCAGTTTATGATTGATTTTTGCATTTTTAAAATTTAATTAATTTATTTTTTCCCCCCTTAGCTTTGATGATAAATGAGGAAAAGTTATTTTCACATTTCTACTGTTGAGTATTCTGGCATTCACCTTTTGTATAAATGACATTTTATGTCTATTAATAAAACAGGAGTAAAATTGGTTTTAAGATTATTCTGAAGTGTGAAGCATATTACAATTGCTACAGAAGATGTGTCTTAGACACATAGTCCATGGGGATGATGAAAGAAACACCCAAAAAGAACCATAGATACCACAAAACCTGGGGGTTTTAATAAGAAATGTCACTGTAAATAATTAATGTGACTCAGAGTTCCAGTAACAAAAAGAGTGAACTATATCTCAAGTCTGTTTCAAGGTTACAAAATCTATCAGAAACAAAATCTTTGCTACTGGTTTTTCTGTTCAAATAGAAACTGAGGACATGAGGAAGGCTGCACATGCCAAATTCTTAAGGACCATCATCCTGTCCTCAACAGTGAGTGCCAGGGGTATACTGAGGAATAGATAAGAATAGCAAAGGTATTTGCAAGGTTTTGTCTTAGTACCCTCCTGAACTTCACTTTTTATTTCGAAGATTCTTGCACTAAATGCAGTTTCCACTTTCACAGTCATTCAAGCTTCATTAGTTGGTTCAGTGTTTTGTTTGGGTTGTCTGGTTTGTTTTTGTTTTTTTTTTTTAATGGAGTAACTCTTTTTTCTAGATATTTTCGTTCTTTAACTTTCCTTTTCTTTTTCTTTTTCTTTTTTTTTTTTTTTGACCTAGCATAAAATACCAGCAAAATTAAAGTAATCTTTGTGAATATTTGCAATACTTTCCTTGGTTTTTTGTTGTGCTTAGGATCTACTTGCACTGGTATTGTTAACTGTAAAAGCCACTACACTATTTTGCTTTAGAGTAATTGTGTGGATGGGCATAGATAAGAGGGACATTATTTTTCCAATTGATCAATTGGAATATTGATTTTAAAGTCATTTTACATTGCCATGGCAAAAAGACTGTTAATCCTGTTCTTAGACTGTATGTTCAAACTTTCTTGCTGAGTTGCTGATGTTTATGTTGTACAGTCACATTCCAGTCAGATGCTACCTTTCGTTGCAGCTCTTTTAGGACACAACTTTTTCAAACATCTTTTGTTTGTTTTAGTCTGTTGCTTTGAGAATCATTATTTGACAGCATTATGTATAAGACTTTGCATGCCACCTTTTAATTTAGACTGTAATTGTCTCAGGAAAAAAGCGATATCTTAATTAATCTACAGAACTCCAAGCATATCTACAGCACTATTAAAAAGACATACAAATGTACAAATAGTTGCTGTGTTCACTTAATGCCATGCAAAATACAGTAACAATATTATTATCTGATTCACGGTACTGTCCCTGGAAACTACCATAAGTAACATTGCTGTGATTAAATCTTAAGATGGGATATGTTGGATAGAGAAGTCTGCCTACAGTTATTTCCTAAATGAGCTGTAGAGCAGTATGTTCTTTCTCTTCATCAGTACTCAGACTAAAGCTGATCAAGAATATTCAGTGGTTATGAAGAGGTATTGTGGCGGTCAGTGATATGAACATTTGAAAGAGGGATGTTCTAGGCAGCTAGATCTAATGGTACAAATGGCTTTATCATTTATTTTGGCTTGTGCAAAATGCCAGTCCTTGTAAATTTTGAAGAATGTGATCTATGGTCTTGGCAGTTCACGTTGTGCAGCAGAACAGCTTGCTAGCTTTACAATCCACAGTGTCTTCAGTAGTCCCTGGAGTGGTTTAAGGTTTATACACAACTTCATTGTCCAGAAATGTGTGAATGAGGTGCAATATTCAATGCTGTGCTGATTGATGATACTTATGTTTGATGTATTTAGAGGTCGTGGCTGTCAGTGTAGCTATTGCCTTCATTTGACAATACAGAAATGTAACCAGACTCCTGAAATGCTGTTGAATAACTGATATTGATGCTGAATATGTCCTTTAATTATTTGTACATCTGCAGATTGGGAAGTATTAATGAAAAAAGGTCTTGTAAAGAGAACAGTGATACTGGAAAAATGAGGAGTCTATAATGAAAGGTAGAACGTGTGTGTGTGTTTTGAATTTGAGAGAGGAAAGATTCATTAAGGCTTGAGAAGTTACTGCTCCATCTGCTCTTGTGGAACACAGAATTAATATTTCCTAAGTTCTTTTTCCCACTGTTTCTGGAAGGGCAGGTATATAGCATAACTTAGGAACACCTGAAACCAGCTTAAAAGTAGAACTGTATGCATATTTGGTATGAAGAAATAGACCTTTTCATAGCGAAAAGGGTTACAGGTGTCATAGAGTCTCTGTTGACTAGAATTTTATTAAGTTTTTTCTACACAAACACTTTATAGGAGTGTATTTAACCCCTTACAGTGTTCTGATCTGCTGGAATCTAAAAAGAAAACACCCTGAACAGACTAAGCAAAACCATACAAAGGCAGTTGCTTGTAGAGCACCATACATGACTGAACAGTTGTGTTCCTTAAAAACCTTTACTAACATCAAATTAGTTGCAAAGTTATTTGTGTATATTGGAATCTGTTTCACGTGACAGAAGAAGATAGGATTCGCGCTGTTCTTGGCTTCTAAAATATTGTCTGTTTTTTTAAAAAAGAATCAGAGTGTTTTATTAACCTCTGAATTCAAGATATAAATACTTCATAGGATTTCTTGGAACTTTGTTAGTCCTAAATTCAAATGGAGGTTATATACAGAGGTGCTGATAATTAAGAATAAGTACATAATATCATATTTCCATATGCTTTTAATATAAAAATCAGTATGTGTTTTATTTGAAAATCATTCATATAGTAGAGGACCATGTAGGTAATGCAAACCGATAAGCTGGTAACCTAAAGTGTAAAACATCTACTTTCCTTCAGTATTTTTTCCCCCGAGGTAATCAAAGAATCATAGAATGTCATGGGTTTGAAGGGATCAGTAGAGATAATCTAGTCCAACCCCACTGCTAAAGGAGGATCTCCTAGGGCAAGACCCACAGGGAACCCATCCAGGTTTTAAAAGCCCCCCAGAGAAGGAGACTCCACAACCTCTCTGGGCAGTTTGTTCCAGTGCTCAATAAACCTCAGTGTAAAGAAGTATCTCTTCATGTTGAGGTGGGACTTCCTGTGTTCCACCTCGTGCCCATTGTTCCTTGTCCTGTCACTGGGCACCACCAAAAAAAGACTGTCACCTTCATCTTGACACCTACCCCTTAGATATTTATAGATGTTAATAAGATCCCCTTTTACTCTTCTCCTTTCAAGACTAAACAACCCCAGTTCTCTCAGTCTCTCTTCATAGGAGAGAAATTCAAGTCCTCAGTCTTCCTCGTAGATCTTCATTGAACTATCCAGCGTGTCCTTGTCTCCCTTGAACTGGGGAGCCCCAAACTGGATACAGTTCTTTTATCATGCATGTAGATCAATATTGCAATTAAAAAAAAGTAAAATAGTTGCAGATCTGAGTAACAAAGCATTGCCTCAGGATTTTGGGGTGTTTCTTTTATCTCCCAGTACCAAAAAGTGCTGCAACTCACAAACAATATGTCATTATGGATTATCTGTTAAGTAGGTAGGAATTTTTTCTGAGAGCAGTTTTTTGATTTAGATTCCTGACTCGGCTTGATATAGTACTTTCCTTTCTTTATGTTTGTGTTTGGTTTGCTTGCTGGTGTGCAGCAAGGGTTTCATGAGCACAGAGTGCAAGCCCTCTGTTAAACCAGCTCTGACAGCTGTCATTCCTATAAGCAGCACGTTGTGCTTACCAGAAATGCTGACAGTAAGTTCGTACGTGAATAAATGCAGGTCCTCAAATGATGCAGCTCCCATTTCTTTAATGAAGTGATGGGCATTTTATGCCCAGGGAATATTAGAGAGCCTGTGTTGCAGAGGACTTGGAGCATGGAGTCCCTCTGCTCTTGAGTACCGTTACCCTTAATTTCACTGTCAGTCTGTCCCACAAAACATTTTCCTGCACAAGATACACTTTTGTTTCCAGTTGCTGCTTTTTCCCCCCTCCTTTGATCTGTAAGGAGTGCTGAACCTCGTTTGTAACTTTCTCCCCTGCCACAAATTGCCAGATTAAATCCATTTGAACTACCTTCCTGCTCATATCTGTTTTCTGAAAGAATTTCATCACTGCCTGGATGGCGTGTGCTTAAAATTCAGCCCAAGGAACTGGTTCTTCATGTAGCATTTTGGGGATAATATATTAAAAAATGCATAAGCAATAAATCTCTTTTTGTGATTCACAACAGTGGTGGCACATAGTACCCTCCAAATCAATTATAGATTTCATCAGTCCCACTTTATACCTGCTTCTGAATTTGTTTTAAAATAGCTCTTATTTTATATATGTAAAAAGGGTATGACAATTTGTCATTTCACTACTTTTATCCATCTCCCGAAGTGAGATCTAGCTGAAGTTATTAAAAGTACAAGTGTTTCATTAATAAAAGCACATTTATTTCTAGCAACCTGACAAAATTAGGGTCTCCTCCATACCCTTACTCAGGCTTCAAACCTTTATGCTCTGCTGTATGGAAAAAAAAAGCCAACTTCAAAATTATTCCTGTGCAATGTTAAAATTTTTGAGAGATTAATCTCTCAGAGCTTTGTCTTAGGCATGGGGGTGTAACTGCCTTAATGAGCATTATAATGATATTTTCACAAAAAAATAGCAATCTAAGTCATAAGTGTTTAAAAATAGTGGAAAGTTTAGGTAGGTGATATTTCATAATGCCAAGTTCCCCCTTAAGATCTATCAGGTAAATGATGCACATATTTCAAACTGTCTTAATATCTTAGTAGGTACTTTTACAGAACAATTTGGTGGACATATCTTGGAGAAGGAAGAAGGGAAGAATTTGAAAAGAAAAAAAGAAAGTTTTACACCTCTCCTCCCAGACTTTTTTTTTTTAAAAAAAAACCAACAAAACCAAAACTGATGCAAGAGTGAAATAAATATCTGTGAGTGTATTCTTAAGACGATGTTTTACAGTAGCTCTTAGGATCAACCCTTGAGCTGCTTTCAGCTCCCACATTTTTATATCCAGAAATCTGGAAGAAGGATTCCTACTGTGTCCAATAGCACGTTTTCCATTATTCAAATAAAATCAGAGTTTATTGGATCCTGAGGGTAAGATCATTTTATTGATGTTGGTGAAATAGGAGCAGAAATTGGTCTTAAACATCAGGGTTAAAATATCTTTGACCTCTGCTTTTGTGTATTATCTTCAAACTTTTTTTTTTTTTTCTTTCCCTTCCCCCCCAGTAAACACAATAGAAAACCTCCAAGATTCCTGCTATAATTTGGGAATGCTGCATTTTTTTTCTCCCCCAGTATTTTAAAGGACCTTAAGATGAAGTGTAGAGCCACTGGGAAGACTGGTGCAAAATGACAGGATACATAGCTGCTTTTTTTTGTAATAAACATTGTGAAGCATCAGAACGGCTTTGGAAATTAAGTCGCAGTAACCTGTTAAGAGTTGTTTGCAGAACTTGGTGAGCGTTTGACCAAGGGAGATTCATAAATTCAGTATACTTGGATTTTCAGTGAATTTTTCATTTCACAAAAACTCTCAAAGCAAAACTCTTCTGAATAAAAAAAAAAAAAAAAAAAAAAAAGAGTTTTATCTTGTGTTTTTAAAACTTGTGAAAAAATAGGCATAAAATGTTCCTTTCAGAATGAAGAAATTGAGCTTCACAGAGATCTGTGCTGGCAATTAAGTTATTAAAATTATCTTGGAAACTGGGGAAGACAATAAAGTGTTGTTCATTAGTCAGTGCAGCAAAAATGCTGGTTGCATGTGAAGAAGTACAGGGAAATTTCCAATCACAACAATTGACTTGACTTTCACCTGCCTCTTCAGCATCAGTGTAGATGAATACAAAGTTAACACACGTAAGAAAAAATGGTCCTAACTGTATGTACATGAGAATGAGTCTAAACTAGTTATTAGTACTCAGGAAAGAAATCTTGGAGAAGCTATGGTAAGGTTTCTGAAAATTTGTATAGTAATGCCAAGAATTGTGATCAAATCAAAAGAATCTGGAATAACCCAAAAAACCCACTCCTGTGCCTTTGTACGTTGTCCTTGGATATTTATTTCCTCATTTTCAGCTCAAAAGATGTTGGAAAGGTATTGAAAAGGTGATAAATGCAATAAATAGCTGGAATAACATCTGTGTGAGGAATGAGTGAAGAAACATAGTGGGCTCTCTATAATACCACAATTGGTTTAGAGATGGTGAATGTGCAGTCAGTGTTTGCTTTTAATTACAGTATTAGAATAAGAAGCACCAAACAAAATGAAGTAAGGTATTTAAGGCCCAAAAATAGTTTTTCATACAATGCATAATTAAATTCTGGAATTCATTGACACAAGAGATTTTGGGTACCAAAGGTTCCCATATGTTCAAAAATTAATTAAGTCATGGAAAAAAAAATATCCATGGATGCTTGTTAAGCAGAAAGCTTCTGTCTCAAAGAAATCCTGAGCCACAGGCTCAGGAGAATTTAATAGGAGAATCATGGCACATACTTTGAATTACTATGTTCTTTTTAGTAAGAGTCCTCTAGTAGTTGTTCTATAATATATTGTTGAGCTGATTTCGAAGCCATAAGCCAGTCCATGTTTAAATGAAATAGAACTGTACTAGTTTATAAGTGAAGATTTGTCCAAGAAGTCTACCTTAAACTCTGTTATTCATTTATATCCCAGGATACAGTGAATTTGTTGAAGTGTTTATAGTGAGTTAAAAAAGATGAAATGACAGTGCTTCAACAATATGTAGAAAATGGTATGGATTTGGCAAAAAAGAAAATATTCTTCCCTGCAGCCATTTTATTCCATCTTGAAAGAAGTTCTCTGGACCTAAGTTGTTTTACTGGTAAACTCATAAAAAGACAACAAAAAGAACAAATGTAATTTCTGGAAGCTGTAGTTACTTTCCCATGATAGAGAGTTTCTTCATGTGTCTCTCTCTTTTGATAACAGTAAAACATTACTGCCTCATCTGTAATGTGTCAGGAAACCATGTAAAGTAAAAATATTAATGTTTTCAAACATCATTGTTGTTCATACGTATTTTAAGGTAAAATCAACAATTGCTGCTTAACCCATCTCTCTAAACATAGTAAAATTATTTTACTGTGCACTTTGAAAACTCTTCACCTATACTATTCCTAAAAACTGCTCCTTATTTTTATTCTTCATTACAGAGACATATGGCTAGTCACTTCAAGTGGGGATACTGCAATGTGGATATGAGACTTCTCAGAATGTGAATGCATTCTGGCTCTAGGAGAACATGTCCAGGCTATATGAGACTACTCACAGCAGTTTCATGGTTTCTGCTTCCGTGGACAACATAAGTGAGATACAGGATGATAACAGGTATGGAGTTACTGGAGGTTCTTTGTTAGCTGACTGATAGCTCCATTTAACCACTGGTTTATCTTTTGCCTCAGTGAAAGAGATGTCTATCATCAATTCGTGGAGTTCAGGAGCAGAGATAAATTAGAGGAAGTGGTGTATTTGCTAAATGCTTTGCTTAATAGGGAGCTGGGAAGGGCTTAATTTAAGATAGTGCCAAAAAGAGATTAAAATATTCTACTTGACAGCTGTTATTCTGTGGTGTGGGATTTTATAAGGTCACAGCTTTGTGGAACTTCAATATGTAATTTAAATGCATAACTGGGCAAAAAATACGTAAGTTTTCTAATATAGTATTTCTAGCACATGATCATATAGAGTGTATTAAACTGTGGTTGGACAAGTGGAAATTAATTTTGTTCATTATGTATGTTTTGGCAAGGTGGTTTCTGATAAATTGACATACACCTCTTTATTTTCTTTATCCAGGGTGCTTCTAGAATATTAGTATAGTCCTGCTTACCAATTAATAAGTTCCTCAGCTTTCTTGAGTTATAGCTGAGATGATGTATTTCAACTAATTTACACCTTTAAAAGGATGGATTATTTGTTGGGGTTTTTTTCCTTCTCAAAACTATGCTTTCTAGACTTCTGAATGACTTGAGTAGTGTTACTGACACCACCCTACTGGTGGTGTCAGTCCTACAGTACTAGGACTGGCTTGTCATATGTTCACTGACAAGTGTCCATTCTCACAGGTGTTTTTCCTGATTCTTTATTATCCTACTTAATGGATTTTTCCATTTTCATTTGGTCTTGTTCTCCCCTTGTCTTTGAGTTGAAATCCACCCCCAAGTTTGTTGGTCACTGAAGGGAAAGGAACTTGATTGGAAAAGCATGGGATTTCCTTTATTCCTTTTGCCTAGATCACTCTTGGTCTGCTGCAGGTGCAGTGAGTCCTGCAACTGAGATTTAGAGACCTATTTTGGGAGGGCATTTGGTGAAACTGAGTGTGTTAAGAGGTTTTGTTGTATAAGTGATGCACTTCTCATTTCATACATGCTTGTCAGAGATTTCTCAAAATGTTATTTTGAGAGCTGTTTAAAACTCTCAGACTGAAATGTTCAGTCTTACTTTCAAATCATGAATGTAGGAAACATCAAATAACAATAAAAACATTGCTTTCAAAATGAGATAAGCAACACATTCCTCCATGAATTATTCTGAATAATTTTAGCTAAGCTGAGAGCAGATACCTAAAACAAGAGCTTGAAACAAATACTCAATGTTTATCAAATCATAGACAAAGCAGTTAAAGTTAGGCAAAGTTCAACATGGCTGAGAAGTGGGTTTTATAACAGAAATTGTCAGCCTGTTCTGAAAACAGATGATGCTTCCACTATTACTATCAGTAATAAGAATTAATGATCAATGTTTTGCTTAGAAATGAAAACACCACAAATCTATTGTGCTTTTACCTCTTTTCATAACCTGCTGTAGGATTTTAATACTTTGATTGTCCTTTGTGGTGTATTCATGGCCTTTAAGAACTAATACTAAGAATAACTTTAATTTTATGTCAGAATGGGTTTGACTTTGCATATACTAAGGCTTTGTTCAGACATTTTGAAATGTCTTCTCTACTGAGGAAGCTTTTGTAGTCAGAGGAATCAAAGCAAATCTTCATCGCCAACCTATGCCTCCCACTTGTTCTCATTACCAACCCTCATTTCTGCCTTCAGTGTACCTGGTGTGTATTTAGCATTTGAAAATAGGAGAGTAAGGAGCACAGGCATGATGTGGAAGGCTAGTTATCAGCACATAATTATTAAAACTTTAAGTCATGCAAAAATTACAGTGGTGAAAGGGAGCGCTAGGTGGCACAAAAACTTGGTGCAGTATGCTTGAAAGAGAAGTGTGTACTACGTGAAATATGGAATTTCAGCCTGTTTACAATAAAAACCCATGTGTTAATTTGCATATCAATTAGCTAAATCCAAAAGACAATTGAAATTTGTCTAGCTGGTTTGTTTAGATGAGCTTCTAAGATGTACTGTAGAAGTGCACGTGGTGTGTGCCCTCAGTGTAAAATGAGAACAGTATAAAAATTAGATGCCCTTGAAGAGCTTCTGTAAAAAGGGAGTTGATGACGAGACATGCCTGTATGCATTGTAAGATGTCCCACCTGAAGACCTAACTCTGCAGAACACTCATCTGCAGTTGATCCTTATGCCAATCTTGACTAATTCAAGTGAAAACTTATCCTGTGTAGAATACATAGCAAGATTGTGATGGCTTGGAAGTAACCTGCCCCCCACCCCCNGCAGATGCTTACAATATATTGCAAAATACATATACAACTATGTGCAGAAATACACAAACCAAAGGTAATGCAGAAACACAATACCCCTCCCAGAAATCAGAGTTCCCAGGAGGGGCTCCCAACTGCCCTTCCACCTTCTTTCCACCCCTCTACCTTATTGCAAAATCTGCCTTACGTGCAATGTGAGTTTGGAGGAT
>VWZE01020746.1:146962-211645 GCA_013396675.1 Eubucco bourcierii
GAGTGGTTAGTTGGGTTATACAACTGAAAAAGCCCAGAGAGAAAAGACACCGATTTCAGCAGAGAGACTCTCTGTCTTATCTATGTTTGTGTCCTTGTTTTCTATATATATCAGCAAGCCCGTGAGTGAAGTAGACATCACCATTGTTTTCTTTTTCCAACCTATAATCCAATTTGTCTCATTAAAATATTCTAATTAGCCTCAAACCAGCACACAAGTTGCAAAGTAAGAGGAAAGTACTGACAGATTAATCAGGTTGGTAGTTCCAGTATGGATTGTTACGTTGTACCAAAGAACCTGCACATTATTTTGGCCTGGCAGAACTAATTGGCTGAGTTAGGCAATGCTGATCCTTTATTCTGAGTGTCACCTGTAAATATGTTATATGACTGGGTTTCTCCATTATAAATTAAACCAGGTGTGCTAGCTACCATCTAAGTATGTAATCTCCTTCAGATTCCTTTACAGTCTGTGTAACAAAATGGGAAGGTGCAGCAGACTTTCCACAAGGGTTTTTGATGAAAGCTTTTTTAATTCTCATCCTTACAGAATATGTGTTTATGTAGTTGAATTCTTCTCTAGAAGTCTGCCAGTTGACACAAGCTCTGAACAGGGAACAGAGCACAAGATAATATACTTGTGGTAGGATAATAATCAGTCATCATAGTTCTTAATCTAGTGGTTTATTCTTTCCACTAATAAGGAATTAACATTTTATAAATGAGAGTTGTCTTTCTTCCTTAATATTGCATACTTGGGTGGATGCCCACTTTCAAATTGAATGACCCTGAAAAACAGCACATTGAAGAAGGTGGGAAAGCAAACAAGAAGAATATCAAAGCTGTCACTACCACTGCCAAGCGATATGGTGTAAGAAAATGCTACAAATATAAATACATATATTTCAGTAACAGTTGCCAGTAATCTTTATATTTCTGGACATAAAAAACCTACTTTTATATATTAGGGATACACTTTTTAATCTCTAAAGAAAGCTTTTGAAATGCCTTGAACAGACTTCTCTGTGTTTGAAAACTTAATATCAAGAAAGTGAGCAGACAATTTACTGTCTTTTAGCCACAAACCCCAAAGTGCAGGTTTCACAATTACCGTATCCACTATTGGAGTCTGTGGACTATGAGGTGCAACATCTCTTAAACAGCAAAAGGTTGTCAGTAATTTTAATAAATGATCTAATTCTCTACAAATGATAACAAGTATCAATTTGAATTTTGTTTTATTCAAAGGTGAAACTACTGCTGAATTTTTTTTCCCCTTGGATGTTATTCACAAACTTTTTTCTTCTGCCTATCTTGGAAGCTTCTGCCATATATCTAGCTACAAATGGCATTCCTTCCAAGAGTATAATGTGAAGTAGCTGCTGTTCTCCTTGAAAAAAATTAGCTGCCTTCTATTTAAAGATGTGATCTGAGTATAAAAAACAAAACCCAAACCCACAAAACAAACAAACAAGTCAATGCCCAAAACCAAACCAGAAAGCAAACTTCACTGAAGACACAGACACACGCTGCATTGCAACTGTGGTCCAAGTTACTGAAAGATGTGAGGGAGTCTCAAGTTCAAGTGTTGGAACATCTTAATGTTTTCTGCTGGGAGAATTGACTGCTTTTAAAGGAAATTGAAAACAAAAGGACACAAGTGTGCATGTGTGTGTGTAGGGGGCAAGGAAAAAAAAACTAGTGTAGTTACTATTGTTAGAAAAAACAAGAAACGCAGCAAACCAGAGGCTTATCCACTATCTTGAAGGTTATACAATCTTCTTAATGATTATAGGAAACAACTTCAAGATGAAATGGGGGAAGAAAGAAAGCAGCTTACAATTTGTGAACAGGTTTTTATTCAGCAGTGTAGTTCAGATTGAAAATGTATAGCCAACCATGTTAATAGCTCAGCAAACAGTTCCAGGATTGTTTTCTCAGACCATAAATTCAGGACCATCGAAATCATTTTGGCAGGATTAATTTCCATTATCCAACTGTAAATATCGTCAGAGATTTACAACCTGATCTCTGATGTGCAAATCAAACTGAACATTGTATATCTCATGTAAACACAGGCAGTTATTTAGTTTTGGAAACATATGCTGTGGACTGTTTGTTAAATGCAAACATTGTTATTTATGCTTTAAGATTGAAAAATTATTTGCAGCAAAGTCAGAGCATTCAGAATTATATTTTTCAACAGTTTAGCCATTATATAGTCATTGGACCAGCTCTCCATTTTCCTCTAGTTTCTTTCAGTAGCGCAAAATACGGTGGAATTAGGCCACAGAGAAATGCAGATCTGTACTGTCCTGTAGCAGACCTCAGGGTGAACAAATGCTTGTGAATTGGAGGCATTACTGCTTTCAGTTTTAATCCATCACTTACTTGTTTTACTTTTTCATTTAACAAACTAACTTTTATTTAGGCCCCTGAAATCTCTTCCATGATCAAAATTTTCTTTTAAAATTCTAGAAAATATTTTTTTTTTTGTTAACATCAGTCCTCTCTTGCTACTGGTAAACTCTAGTGCATTTGTTCAACTGCAAACTGAAATAAAGGGTCACTGTTAATTACCCTGTATGGCAACCAATATAATATATTGTTTCTAAGTTATTAATGTATTATTTTCTTTATTTCAAATGTGCAAAAATAATTGTTGACAGCTTTCCCTTTTCTATTTCAAATATACAAAAAGCCCCATCCAACCTGTCCTTGAACACTTCTAGAGATGGGACACCCAAAACCTCTCTGTGCAACCTGATTCAGTGCCTCACTACCCTCATCACAAGAAATCATGCAATTACAGGATGTTAGGGGTTGGATATGACCTCAAAACATCATCTACCAGAGGAGGATCTCCTAGAGGAGATCACACAGGAATGTGTCCTGGTGTTTTTTTTAATGTCTTCAGAGAAGGAGACTCCACAACCTCCCTGGGTAGCCTGTTTCAGTGCTCTGTCAACCTCGCAGTGGAAAAGTTTGTCCTTGTGTTTACATGGAATTCCTATGGTCCAGGGTGACACCTGCTTCCCTGTGTCCTATCGTCGGACATCACCGAGAAGAGCCTGTTTCCATTCTGTTGACACTTGCCCTTTACATCTTTACAAACATTAATGAGCTTGCCCCTCAGTCTCCTTTTTTCCCAAATGTCTTGTAACCAGTCTAAGTCTTCTCTCTTTCAGGTATGACATAAATTAATTCCTCATTTATTTAAGTCATTCCACCTTTTGTCCTGGAGCTTACATTAAGATTCTGAGCTTCTGTTAGATCGTCTCTGCACTTGATAACTGCTGATTACAGTTTTGTTTCTTCTCACAAGAAACGTTTTAATTTTGAAAAATTTGGGTTAGTGTACATTGTAAAGAAATTAAACAAAGATGGATTTTGTTTAACTAGAAAACCCTAATCACCTATCACTCTTCCTTGGTGTACCATGAATGATGATCACTGCACAGGTTTTATTACTTGACAGTGTGCAGTGCAAGATATGATTTTAAATTGCTGTTGTAGTTTCAGCTGAGTGTTATTTTGACTGAGTCTCAGTGAAGAACTTAGCTAATGCCGTTCGAATTACCAAGTTACTTGTCAGGCTAGTTGCTTCACACCACCAAAGCAGGGTGGAAAGACACAGTTTAGTTCAGTTTCTGGCATTGTTTACTTTCACACTGTTACTTTCTTTTCCTTTTATCTTAGGCAATGGTGAGCTTTTAAATGACATATTTACTATCAGATCTGTTGCTATTTTTCACCACACTAAATGTATCTGTATCAGGACTGTAAAATCTCCTTCAAAGAAACTCATAAAGATTGTCTTGTTTTGAAAAGATGCCATACTTTCATATTTTGAATCAGAATGAAGGTATGCAACTAGTCCTCATCAAAATATCCCCTTTCAGACTGCACTTCTCTGACTCACTTTTCAGTGGGACAGAAGCCACAAGCTCTTCTGGCCAGATACCATATTTAATTGATTCCAGTAAAAGTGAAGCTAATCTATTCTCAGAAAAGACAAATGTCCTCCAGGAAATTAGAAGGCAGGTAGAAGAACTCTGAGGAAATGGGGAAGGACCATCTCTGGGTAGTTTGTAATGTCTATCCTGACATTTTGATAAAGGGGAATTCCTTTTGGAATCCTCTGAGGAGTACTGAAGAGACAACCTGCCATTAATCCCTCAAGTCAAAATGAGGTCTGTGCCCAAATTCTGCAAATTTACAATTATGCTAGGGTTCCATAACACATTTTTCAGGACCAAGAAATTCTAAAACCTAGTCATTGTAATTCCCAGAGAGCCAACTGTAAAATTCAATTTGAAGATGTGAATTATCAGAGAAAAAATGATAGCACAGCTGTTTAGTTAAGGGGGAAATATGGCTTCATCTTCAAAATACTGAAAAAGATGAATCCTGAAGTACAAAACCTAATCAAACAAGTGCAACTTGAACTCTGTAGCACAAACATATTTAAATCACATTACAGGCATTAATAATGGGAATTTTATCATATCACTGTGTATTTGCAAGTCATAGAATAATAGAATTCTAGAATTGTTTGGGTTGAAGATGATGAAGTCCACCATCAAACCAACAACACCATAGCCATTAAACCATGTCCTGAGGTGCCTTGTCTACACGTTTCTTGAACATCCCAGGAATGACCATCCCATCAACTCCCTGGGCAGCTATTTCCAATGCCTGACATCTTCACTTTCGACCAATACAACCAAAATCCAACTTAATCCTCAGGTACTAACATGCCTCCCAAAATCACAGCAATGCCTTCCTGGTCCCTCCTCAAACCTACTGGGTGTCCAACCTCATCCCAACCCCAAATCTCACACCAGAACAGCAGGTGAATCTTACCTAATTTCCATGGAATGCCTAAACCAGGCAAGTGGCACAACTATTCATATTTGGTGAAACCAAGAAAAGAGGTGAAATAGTTTACTTAAGGCCATATTTTGAGTTAGGACTGAAGCCATCATTAAAAGTTTACCTTTTCATTTCTTGGTAACATTAAAAAAAAAAGGTCAGTGTGAATTTTCCTCAAACTTTCTTCCAGAGTGAAAAAAAAAAGAATTGGATTTTCAGTAATAATACAGATTTCTGAGAAACATATGTTTAGATGATGATTATTTCTTGGTCACTTAAAGAACATTTATAGAGCAATGGTGAATTTGTTTGCAGCTGCACAGCAGATTTCAAAGCACATTTACAGAAATTAAAAGTATATGCTGTTAGGGATCTTGTAAATAGCAGTATTCATAGTTTCTGATATAAACTAATCTCCATTTGGGACAGTAGAAGCATGTCTCCATGGCACTACACTGTTAAATGTGACAGAAATTGAGTTGTTTCCACTGAAATATTTGTGTTGGTGGCTGTTTGCTGTGGGTCTAGATAAAGCAATGTTCTCTGTGTTTTGTCCTGAAACTGTCTTTACAGTGAGGGTGGTGAAACACTGAACAGGTTGCCCAGGGAGGTTGTGGATGTTCCCTCCCTGAAGGTGTTCAAGGCCAGGTTGGATGAGGCCTTGAATGACCTGTACTAGTAGGAGGTGTCTCTGCCTATGGCAGGGGGTTGGAACTGGATGGTCTTTGAGGTGCCTTCCAAGTGAAACCATTCTATGATTCTGTCTGTGGTAATTTAGCTCATACATATGAAGTAGTTAAAATTATTATTATTTTTTTAAAAATCCAACATTATTTTTTTTCTCTAAATCATTGAAAAGTCAGAGATGTAAGAGCTTTGCTTTCTGGTTTTTGTTGTTGGTCTTGGAATGTACAGCATTGTTTTTGAAGGAGAAATCAATTTACTACTTGATTTTTAAAGTTTTGGGTTTTTTAAAACTAGGAACTGCTTTCTAAAATGTCTGAATTCTTGTCTCTGCAAATATTTCTGGTAGGCTTGTCTGAACTCTACAATCAGTTACCTATGGAAGATTTCTATTTTCTTTTATGGAAAGATGGGAGAGAAAGTTTAACTTGATTTGTATTGAAGGATATATGCTCTTCTTAGCTCAAGAGTTTCCTTTCTTTCAATATTTCAGCAAAGAATACTATCTGGAAAAATTTATTAGATGAGGGTGGGTGTCTTTTTATGTTCCAGTTGCCCTCTGTCAGACCAGGGATGCACAAATTTCCTAAATTACGATAGCCAGCTGAGAGATTCCTGTGGAAGCAGAATGCTTTATTTGTTTGAACTACTAAGGTAATGTGATCTTCTGTAAGCTGGACACCTTTCTACTTGGTTTACTTTTCTTGTCAAAATGCCTCCCAGTTTCCCTGACAGGTAGTTCAAGAGTAGATTGCATTAGGAAGGTAATACTTAGGCTTCCTTCCATCAAATCCTAACTAAACTATCTGACAGGTCCAGAAAACTTATTCCACTCTGATTGTGTGTGCTGTAGTAGACTGTTTGTTTTATTCTCTCTTTGACAATGTGCAAGTTGAATTTCTCATTTTATTTACAAGTGTGCAGGTATTGTAATGGTGACTTCTACAGAAAATTGTTCGATCTAGACAGGGTGTTTCATCTGTCTGATATTCAGTATTCAAATACAAAACATAAACACTGCAGACATTCAGCATATTATAAGCCACAGTACAGTTTTTCACTACATATCAAGACTCATTATCCTGTTTTCTTTTCTCCTTCATGTTACTTTCACTCATTACTGACAGTCTTTTCTTTACCTGTTGTGTTCCTACAAGTGCTGTCTTGTATATCTCAACCAAAGCAAAAGTGGACTATATCATCAGGGGGTAATTGAAAGAACTTTGAAAGCTGCCAGGTACTATTACAGAATTCAGTGAAGACAACAGTTCATTAAAATGATGTATTTCAATCATCACAACCATATGCTGTCAGTACCAGATAGCGTAAATATTAAATACCAGTGCAAATATTAAGTACTGTGATAAGTGGTGGAGTACTGCTACCCAAAATCAGTGTGCTGCAACATAAGTAATTATAGAATGTTTCCCTGCTTGTACCTCTAATGAATTCCCACTGGAATTCTTGTCATTCATAAGCAACAGTACTTCAATAGTCATATCCACTTGAATGTTGAACTAACTTTAGCTGATCATGTTAAATGAATTGGTCATCTGATTTAAAAATGAAAGACTGCTGTAATGGATCTGTGTATATGATTTTTTTGTTTGTTTGTTTTTGTTGGCATTTTACTACAATCTCAATATTGACTGTATTATCTAGCAATCTCTTAACTTGTTTTTACCTTTTTTGTTTGATTTTTGGTGGGTTTTTTGTTTTTTTTTTTTACTTTATTTTACATTTTTAATGTTCAGACTTCGTACAGTATCATAATGTCAAACACTCTCCCAAATGTTGGAGCTCTAGCTGTCTACAATGTGTATCCTTTTAAAGTAAACAATATTCATCTGTGATTAGCCTCAGCTGGAATAAAAACACAAGCTACACCTTAATCCTTAAACAATGACTTCTTACATACAAAACCAGTCTCCTGTTGAAATACATTGAGTTGTGTCCATACCTTCTTTAAATGTAGATGAGTATTGTTTTCAGCCAAATAGTGTTTTGTTTTTTTTTCTCAGTGAAAGTTTTCAAATACTCATGGCTCATATCTGTCCTAAATTTTACATTTCCCTGAATGGTAGGACCACACACACATAACAGAATTTCTTTGGTTCTCTGTGTGAATTTTACTTTGAGCTAGATCTCAGGATCTTCAGAGCAGACTTCAAAAGCTATAAACTTTATAACCACATGATACAAATAGTTAAGTCTTTGAACTGTTTACATAGCCAGTATGAGGCTTGCCATGAAAATAAGGGAGGTGATACATTGGTGATTTCCAGTCTGCATTTCAACATTCAGAGTAGGTTTTCTGATGTGAATTGAGACACGACATCAAGTAAACATCTCCTTTTGGACTGGTCAGTATCTTTCCCAGTTAGGAATTAGTTTACCACCTGAAAGACAATTTTTATGCATCTATTTACTGAACTCGGAGCCTGCAAATGCATGGGTGTCTGTGGGAAACCTATTAAATATGTATTGGAATTATCCAGCTGATGCAAAACCAATGAATTTCTTTGTATTTTAGAATCTCTTTCAAACATATTTCTGTCACAAAAAAAAGTAAAAAAATGTAAAAAAATTTCTAGATAATAGAGTCAATATTGTGACTGAAGTAAAATGTCAACAAAATTTGTGAATTATTTAATGCAGAGCAGATATTCATGAATTATTTCTGTTGCATAAAGGACATACCAGTTAGCTGCACACTGTGAACATAGTTGAAGTTATAGTTGTGTCTCTCTTCTGAAGTTCTAAGAAAAAAAAATCTATACATGATTTTCTGCAGTTATGTACTGCCAATTAAAAAACACTTTCTTTCTTTCTTTCTTTCTTTTTTTTTCCCGGGGCTGTGGGGTGTGTTTCTGACTTTATTTCATAATAATAAGACCTGAACTGACTGTGTTTTGGAATGGTAAGATGAAAGTAAGGGTTCAAGGCCTCAGTGTGCAATAGTGAAATTAGCAGTTAACACAGTGGCTTGACAAAAACTTGTTTCTAAATGTGTCAGCTTTTAAAGTAAACTGTATCAGGTTATCACTCATAGAGTCCTAGGATGGTCAAGGTTGGAAGGGACCTCTGGAGATCATCTAGTCCAACATCTCTACTAAAACAGATTCATGTAGACCAAGTTGCACAGGATTAGATCCAGGCGGTTTTGAAAATCTCCAGAGACAGCTCCACAACTTCTAGGCAGCCTTTTCCCAGTAATCTGTCAGCCTTAACATAAAGAAGTTCAAGTGAAACCTCTTGTATTATAATTTGTACCCAGTGCCCTTTGTCGTATCACAAGACAGATTCAACACATGCAACGATAGTTTAAAATAAGCTTTGCTATATGCACTCAAAGACTTCAGTAGTGACTTGCTCAAGATACATTTACCAAAATGATGTCACAGGTTCCATAATTCTAATGATAATATTAAATTTTTGGCAAGTAGCAAGTGTGGTGATTGTGCTTTGGGGACCAAAAAGTGAGATCTTGATTGTTGAACTTCCCTTCAATATGCTTTTAGACACTCTAATGGAAGGAACTACTTTATGTGCCTGTGCTTGTAAAGTGAATAGATTTTGCATTTGTAAGTTGTGGAAGCAAATGGGGATCAGATCATCCTACCTCAATAGAGAGATATCCTACCTCCTCCTGCTTGGAATTGTGCAGTCCTTAGAGAAGCTGCTACGTTTTCCAGTCGTGTGGTGTAATGTATGGAAAACTTGCACACTACAGGGAATGGATTAGATGACTCCAAGTGTTCTAATTTTGTATCAAACTGGGGCCAGAATATTTTCCAAAGGAACAGGAAGTACATGTTTCAGTTTATATTGGTCAACTATTGCTCTATATTGAAAGTGGTTGAATGTTCCCATTTGTGCTTAAGAATGAGTAATTTGCTCATGAAATTTAAGTATTGAAAATTTATTACTGAATGAAGCAAAGGACTCTCTCCCCTTGAGAATGGAGCTATATGTTGTGATCTATAAAATGGGAAAAGTAATCCAATACTTCTGAGGTAACCTTGGCAATTTAGACCTTCACACCGTTCTTGAGTAGTTTTCCTGCTCAAAACACGAAGCCAGTCCCATAGTTTACTACAGTGATCTGAAAAAAAAAAAAAAAAAAAAAAAAGGTAGCACCTGTAGCTTAAATTGGTAGACCAGACTTTTTATTCCTTACTCCAGCAGCTGCTTATTAAATGATATTGTTTTTGTTGTGGCTCCATGTCTAAGAGCACAGCAAATCCATTATTCATGATGTCTTCCCAAGTTCACAAAGCCATTGAACAGTGCTGCCTATCTCCTTAAAGCTGCCACCCACTCAAATCCATTTTATTTGGATAAATGAAGAAACTCTGAACTGAAGAAAACCAATTTGAAAACACACTGAAATTCATTTTCCTCACTTTAATATTAAAGTGCTTATATTTATTGCATTTCAGCTATGTTGTAGTGTTTTCAAAAAGGATTTGCTCATTTAATAGGTCTAAAGAAATTTCAGTAAATTTAAAATATGGAAGAAAATAAAGTAATATATAACAAGAGGCCTTGAGTGAGCTGTACTAGTGGGAGGTGTCCCTGCCTATGGCAGGGGGTTGGAACTAGATGATCCTTGAGGTCCCTTCCAACCTTACCATTCTATGATTCTAAGAGTAACGCTGCTTTTAATGCAGTGAGTCTGCACTCTGTGGTTTAAACCCATCCGTTAATACAACATTAGCATAACTGCATACTAATTTGCAATACCACAGTACTGGCCCAGGTTCCCATGGTTCTCTGCATGATTTCAACTGACTTTTTAGGAGGGTTTGGTTTTTTGGTGGTTTTTTTTTTTTGTTTTGTTTTTGTTTTTTTTTAATTTGAAAAATGAGAGGCACTAAAGTTCCTGCCTTGCACCATAGTAGTAAATAAAGAACAGTCTCCAGCATTCTCTTGTCATTGAATTTTTAAATTTATTTATCTGATTTTTTTCACTAAAGATACTTTCTTTTATATATCAGAAAAGAGGAAGACAACTTCTGGTAGAATCATTCACAATGTGCATGCAGTTTTGTTGCCTACTGCATTTCTGGGAATGCAGCCTGCAGAAGTCACTTTCTGTGCCCCTTCAGCAGTGTTAAGTTATCCATGTTGCTTGCATGAATCTTCCTGGATTAAGATTAAGAGACAGAGTTGTCAGTTTGATCTCATATGAAAAAATGAAAAATGAAGAATCTGGTGAAATTAAGTTAGGAAGTACAGATAAGCAAACAGAATCTGAAGTAAATTAATGGTGGAAGTTTTCTTTATCTGGAGTTTGTCTTTTTGGTGAATTTTTTCTTTATGTTGCCAGTTTTGATGGGGCTTTGAGTTTTTTGGAGTTGGTTGGTTTTGTTAGAGGAATCGTTGGAGAACCGGTAGCCGAATGAAGTCAATTTTATAAAACTGGATGGATGGATGGATGTATTTGAGATCTCTAGATTTATTCTGCTAGTCTCCTATATAGTTCTTGTTCCACTTTTTTTAGTGTCATTTGTTTTAGAAACAGTGAAGACACAGGTTTTATATAGTTTAGTGTTGACTCAGCAAACAGGTCCTGAGAAAGTCAGTTATTCTTCAGCAACATAAGTCTACTTCTTGTCAGTTTCTGCCTAATTCTGGTAAAATCATGTAAGAAAGATCCTACCTAAACAGATGTTAGATAGTGGGTTGCCTTCATTTAATATGCACAAAGAGTTGGATGTTTAAAAGTGCCTGCAGGATTGACTGAAAATCTGTGGGAGTGGGCATATTGTCACTTCCGAAAATCCTGGTGAGGATGTAATTGATTCTTTAGCCACTCAAAAGTTCTATGAAGCTGAGACTGTGTTGTCAGGAAAGTTTGGAGATCTCTCCCTAAATGTACAAAGTTATAGAGAATACTGTATGGTAGATCCTTGTGGGGTGAACTTAAAGGAGGTTTTGGCAAGGTATTCTAGACTTAGGTTACATGACTAGCATTTGAAAAAAAAGATATTCTGTTATATGCTGTTACAGACCTAAAATCCTACAAAAAGCACTTGATTATATTCATCAGTGAGTTTTCAGAATAAATAGGTCAGATCAGCCTCCCAGCAAGACACCAAGACTCAACAGAGAATGTACATTCCAGTATAGCCTACTGGAATAACAAGTTTATCTGGTCCTCTAGTGTTAAAATATTTCAAGTGTTATTATACATTGCCACATCCATTTTCTGTGTTATGTGTAGCCAGGCAGTACTTGTGCACATAGTGCAGTATGCTTTGTCTATTAACATAATGAAATAGATGAGTCAAATTATGAAAATGGAGAGAATGAAATACCAAAGCAACAACTCAGTGCTTGAAACGCAATGTAAAGCAGATCTGAATATAGAGTTTAGATGGCTCACCTTTTCCCAATATTTTATTTGAACAGCAGAAGCCTGAAACTGAACAGTTTTAACATTAATATATACATACACAATGTGAAGGTTTGGGAGTTCCCCACCCCCCACACACTTTGTAAAATGACCCAGACTAGCACTCAGTCGGCTGGAAGTTAAATGATGAAACTATATTTACAGCTTTGCACAATGTACAGCAGGTATTTACAGAAATATACAAGTAAAAGGTAATACAGCAACACAACTCCCCTCCCAGAAATCAGAGACCCCAGGAGGGGCTCCCAACCACCCTTCCACCTTCTCCCCACCCCTGTACCTTACCCCAAGGTTTGCCTTATGTGCAAGGTAAATTAGGAGGATCAGCCAGGGGGTTAGAAGAAAAGTGGTTAGTGAGGATTAATCAGGAGAGGAGCCAAGAGCCAGAATCTGCTAGACCACCCCAGCAGCTCCTGTTCCAGCAAGAGCTAGAGAGAGACTGACTTATCTATTGTTTTGGTTAGTGTTCTCAAACAATTCTCCAGCAAGCGTATGAGTGAAGTAGACATCATGATGTTTTCCTTTCACAGCCTATAGTGTAATTTTCTCCATTAAAATATTCTAATTAACCTCAAACCAGCACACACAATTAAGTCACTTGGCAGTGATCAATCAAAATATATGCATACTGTTATCTTTTAAAATGAATAATATAAGTTCTTGGATGAATTAGGAGACATTTGGATTTAGGTATTCAGGTGTAGCCAGAAAAGGCAGTTTTACCTGTAAATTTTTCATATTAAAAAATGGGGGAAAAAAAAGGACAAAAATAATAAAAACATGGCAGGTTCCTTATTGACTGTAAAAACAGGACATCAGTTCAATGCTGATGTCAGCTGATATGATAATTGAGGATAACCCACTGTCACCAGGGAGCAAGACTTTGCTTATTCGGCTGCAGAACTGCTGAGCAGAAAACACGCTTGTACCAGTTCTGCACTGCTTAATGTCGGCTTAAATGGTTTAGATCTATTTTATTGTTACTGAGATTGTGCTTATCTGATTATCTAGTAGCCATATGCCTTGAGGGAGTAGGAGATAATTGTTTAATAAAATAAGGGTATGGTTTTCAATAAGTGATTTCTGATGCTCCTGTCTTTGTCCAACCAAAAAAAATTCGTAAGGAAGCCTGATTTGCAGAAAGTGCTGAGCAAGGATTACAGTAAAAACATAAGTATCACCATGTACCTTTCTGACCCTGAGTGCATCTTGCTCCTTGACTTGATGTCAATAATTTAGGGATAGAGGGTTATGCTTGCTAGATACTGCAAGGGAGACCCAGGTATCTCAGAGGAAGAGAAGATTGTGTTCTAGTTCCTGTACTAAGGACTGAAATGGCATTTTATTCAATAACTACGAAATGTAAGAGCTGACCTTGGAGAGGAACCACTTCAGATCTTGTCACTCTGAGTGAGTGCTGGGACCATTGATCTGCAGAATTTTTTTTTCAGCTGACTGAATTTATTTTCTGCACATAGTCAGGCTCGATGAAAAAGTTAGGCAGTTATAACCATGAACAGGTGGTTTAATACATGGATGTCAACTTTCCTGAGGCAAATGGAATAAACTAAACCTAGAGTTTGAAACTTGATAGAGGAATCTAGAGTGTGTGCTCCTGTACTGTGTTAAGAGCAGGTATCAATGTGGTTCATATCCCATAGGTGTACGTTATGAATGTTCTGGAAATGTCTACCATGTTGAGTTCCTTCGAGTAGGATGAACATATTTCTTGCTGACTGAGTTGATAGATAACAAATTGCTATATATTTTGAGGCAGACATCTTTTACTAATATTTACAAGCAAGACCAAGGCTCTCTGTATGATCAAGAACGATGGTTCTTGAAAAGGGTTTTATAAGATCTAAATAGTGGATGTTTATATTGGATATAAATGTCTACATATCATACCTCTCCCATGACTTTCAAAGCCATTTTTATTGACTTGATTCTAGCCTTGGGAAAACATGGCTCTTTTCAAATGCAAAATAATCCAAAGCTGAGGCATAGCGTCTCAGTTCTGAAAAAAAGTGGACTGTAAGTAACATGCCTCTGTTCAAACTAAAGTAGCTGAAATAAATTATCAGAGTTGATTTGGAGCCCAGTTTCAAAGGAAAGAGATTTTGCAACAGCTGCTGCCATGAGATGAAAAATGCCCGATGCTGCCAGCAATTTGATGTTGACTAGCGAGATTTCAGAGAGACCTTTATAAGGGACAGAGTTCAACTGAGCCCGCACAGTAAAAGGTAATAGAGAATATATTACAATCTCTTATGAAATGTATGTGCTGTACTGCTAAAGTTTTAATCTCAGCAGTTGTCCTCTTGGAACCAACTGAAATGTTATAAAAGTATCCCTCATCCTACTGAAGGCAGACCTGGCAACTGCAACTCTTCTCCTGCAGCTGTAGTGCAGAGAGTGTGCTGCTGAGGCATTCAGGCTGCTCTGGCTTCCCTTATGACTGTAATTCTTTCCAGAACAGCTACATGTGAGAAAATGGTTGTTTCGGTTAACAGTGAATGCTCGTTGGTGTCTCTAAGATAGCAACAGGAATACTAATTTCTGTGGCAAAGTGATGTGTCTTCTTGTTCCGGTTCAGTTGAACATTCAAGAAAATTCTTACGTGTGAAGATGTGCTTACTTCCAGATCACATTTGTAAAGGACTCTCCAGCATCACTATATTGCTTTAGGAATCAGTCTGATCTTGTAATTGTGGATACTGTTCTTCTTGTACAATGGCTCTCATTTTGAGTGTGCGCTGTGATGACACATGTTTAATCGTAATGATATTAAATCATATGGTTAATGGGGAAAGCTGGAACAAAAAGACTGTGAACTATTCCTCAGATCTTACAACTCACTGTTCTATCTTTCCTTTTAAAAAAGAGTGAGCTTCATACCAAAAACTCTTTATCTGGAAACAGAAAATAATATAAATAATAATACTTTTTACACAACACTTCACTTGTTCAAGCAAATGTACAATCTTAAGAGGCTGAATTCTCAGTATAACAACGAGCAGATTTATTGTTTGTGTTTAGAAACAGTAAAAAAGGAGACAGATTATGAGCATACACTGTTAGATTTTAACACCTTCCCGTGAAAGCCCAAGTAGAGTATTATTAATTAAATAATTTGCATTTTTCACTTGTAGAAGGTGTGTAATGTTATCATCACACATACCTACTATTCTCAATGTTTATCCAAATGGATCCTAGTTTCAAGCAGTATTCACAATGTAATTGCTTGTATTTCTTTCTGGTCTGCTTTTGCTAGAGAGATGCCACTGAACATGGTACCTGTTGTGTAAAACCCGACCAACCGTTATGCATGTGCCTGCCATGCAGAAGCATGCTCAGTAACCAATAACTGGTGGAAAACAAGGGTTCTTGCTATTTCTCAGGCAGGCATCAGACAGTCAAGCCTGTGTTGAACACCCATAGCAACTACTGTGGCCATAAAACTTAACATTTGTGCCTTTTGATTAGTGATAGGTCTTCACAAACTGATCAGTATCTCACTAGCAGTGGGAATTTCCACACACTCAGTAAGTACACAGCTTCTACTAAAATACTTATAGTAGATTACTTTCTGAAAAGTAAACACGTTGTTATATTTGGCTGCTTTCCCACCAATACATACTGCATAAATTACAAGGAATTGAGACAAATAAGCATTTTAATTCCAAAGACAGGGCATAAAGTTGTGTAACCTCTTGCATTTGTAGAGCACTCCTTCAAGGACTGTGATTACTTGGCTGTTATCTAATTTCACACAGAATAGAAATCTGTCTGGAGCATTGCTTTCTGCTGGTTAATTACAAATTTATTAGAAGCATTTTGACCAAATGTCCCTCACTATTAGACCTTGCCAGATCTGAAGTTCTAGCTATTAGACTTCATTTAATGTAATGCATTTCCCTCTTTCTTCTGTATGTGCTTCTTTTATTTTTTTAAATTTTCTTTCTTTCTTTGGTTTTTGTTTGTTTGTTTGTTTTGTTTTTGTTGTGTTTTTTTTCACTCTCAGGTATGTTCAATTTTCCCTTTCTGGGTATCGTTTGGCAAAGACGTTCTTTCAAGTTATAGAAATAGGACAAAGTAATTTTTAGAACAGCAAAATATGTAAGGAGGCAAGGTCCCTGGAGACAAAATAAATTTCCAACACAGCACAACAAAATAGCTTTCCTGTTTGGGTGTTGCTGTTGACTGAGTAGCTTGTTAGCAGCACACAAATGTGTAAATGGTAACGAGGCTGTGCGCTGCTACTGGAGGTAGCACTGAAGAATAAGAGAAGCCCTTATTTGTATTTTGAGCTGGAAGAAAGCTCTATAGGCAAGCTTATGGTTGCGCTGTGATGGCCTTTCTTTTGGTTCACATTGCTGCTCCAAGTGGATTTTAACATTTATGTGGTGCTTGCAAGATTGAACCCTAAGTTATGTGGACCTAGTCTGGATTCAGGAGCACTAAGCACGCTCAGACATCATAAAACGAGATCCAAAGATAAGGGCTAGTCATACTCTGATGCTACATTTGACCTTTCCCTTCAAGTTTTCCTAAAAGGCAGGGCTTGCAATATGCATTACACAAGCTTAAACAGAACGGGAGCTTACTTGAAGGTGTAGTTGCACACTGTGTGAGTGCAAACCCCTGCCCTATGTGTGCTCCTTATACAAGCAAGAGCAGAAAAGGATTGTGACTACAGTTCCCACTCACAGTAGGGTGCTGTCTGTTCACCAACTGGATCACTGTAGGTTATATTACTGAGTTCAACAGAGACTGAAGCAGAACAGGTAGTGGTTTTGTTGAGCCTTTATACACTGGTGTTCAGGGAAAGCTGCCATGCTCAGGTCAGATCCTGAAATGAAAGAGGAAAATAACTTTGCTAAATTTCAAAGAAGAAATCCACACTCTGAAAAATAACCTGCTGCAACTTTTCAAAACTTACCAAGCAAGAAAAAAAGTACAACTATTAAAGTTGCATCCTTTTCATGAAAAGAAGCAATCTGATCCATCTGAGAACCTCCATGTTTTAAGAGTGTGACTCTTAACTTCTCATATTTCTCAAAGGGGTCTAAGAACAGGATGTAACAGTATTTTACTGCAGACTTGTAAACTTGCTGAGTCAGAGGAGTAATGTTTGTTTATATACCTGGGACATACTAATAAAGCATTTCCATCATGTTTCAGGCCTGCTTTTCCTTGACTAAACCTTCCTAGCTTCTAAGGCTTTGCTTTGCTTTTGGCAGAAGGAGGAGGAAAAGGACAAAGGAAAGGAAGGAATTTCACCTTTGAACTTGGAGTTCAGTCCATAGTGCTTCAGAGATAATTTTTTTCTTACATGCTCAATTTACTCAAAAGCGTGAACTGTCAGACTCCTGTGATGATAAACCTGGACCTAATCCTGCTCCTACTGACATTAGAGGCAAACCTTGTGCTGGTTTCAGTGGGAGCAGAACTTATACACTGTGCTTGTGTGATTCAGCCAGCTTTTCCTGGTCGAGTTCAAAGCAGCTTCTGATGTGATGACAGGAAGGTTTAATACTTAATCCTGCTTCTGCTCACTGTGAATTTAAAAAGTGTAGCAATTAAAACTTCCTGAGACCAACAATATAAAGTGATTTCACATGATTTAATAATTCAGGAGTAACTCTTCAAACTGATTTTGCTGGAGAAATCCTAAACTAGGGAATTACTCTTTATTTTTGCAGAGCACTCAGGTTGTGAAGATTGAAATGTTCATGAAGACAAAATTGCACAGAGAAGTATTTAATTTATATTTTTCTTTCTGAATGTTTATATATACTGGGGAAGAAATGTTTTCATGTTCCCAAAAATAGAAGCATATACTTCAGCACTGCGTTTTCAAAGTAACAAACACTAGTTTGAAAAAGGGCACAAATGAATGTTCATGATTTGAAAAGAGCTTCATTTCGTTGAAGATAAATAATAATTGAGTAAAGTGGCTCCTATTGACAGCATTGTACTGCCATATATCTTTTCAGAGACAAATGTAGTTTATAGAGTAAGTGTCCTCACATGTCAATGTCTTACAAAATGTGCTACATTTAGTGAAATAATGGGTCAAGCAATAAAAGAAATCATTGTCACAAATGATGGTAGGCACTTTTTACTGAAATACTGGTAGTTTTACATTCTTGACATGAGTAATTGGAGGTGTCATATGTGAAGCTACCTAGAAATAAAATAGAGGTCATAAAATGTAAAGACATGATAGGATGCATTTATAACAGCATAAACCAAACTGGCATTTTAATGTCTTAAACCAGCCCATTTGCCATAGTTGCCCATTGATCTTGACTGGAAAAGTTCTGTTCCTAATTTAAACACATTTTGGAGATAAAGCCATATAATGGAAAAGTGATAGGATTTGGTTTTGTTGAAAGGATCCTCCTTTTAGCTGTTGCAATCCTACCAGTGTAACAAGATTGGAGTCTGGTTGTTGTGTGACCTTACAAAGCTTCCTCAGAAATGGTGTATCCATCTTCATGGAAAACATTTTTCTAGAGCAATTTACCTTGATGTTTTACCTGCTTGTGATTGTAGATCACACAGAAAGAGGAAAGAAAAAAAAAAAGGTAATTCAATAGGCAGGAGAAAAGGTTTAGTTTAGTTTTTGTTTCCTAGGATGATTTGAGAGAACTGTTTCTGGGAAAGAGAGCACAGTTCAAGAGTGTTTGTATATTTAATGTGTTCCTTTGAAAGACATGGAGAGGCAGAGTGTCAAATGTGCATGCTGAAAATCTCATTATTTTTGATTGGCTGTATAAGTGCATTTAACTACTGTGCTTGAAATAAGATTTAATATGACAGAACAATAAAATAAGTACCTATGCCTATATAACTAATTATTCAAATGATATCTCTCTATGCTTCACCAGTTTTACAACTGAACATAGAAACTACGTTCTAAAAAACAAACCAAAAAAAGTGAAAAGATGCAGAGCTCCTCCTGTTTTCATAGGATTGCTAGTGAGCATCTGCTGGGTGTCCTCTTTAAAACTCTTTTAAACAGCAAAACAACTGGCAACATGTGATCTCATTTGTCACTCTGATTTGCTGCGTGTCTCTGGCAATGTGTACTAAATTGGTGTGGAGCGCTGCAGGTTGTCCAGCTCTTTGTGCCTTCTGTAGCCTTTAGCAATAAATAAGTACCAGGCAACTGTAAAATGCACCCATCAGGGCGTTGCTGGCTCCTTGGCCTTATTGAGGTTCAGCTCCATCTGTATAGACAGAAAAGAACACAGAGTAAAGGAAGTCTGCCTACTATCTGGTTTCTTCTCAATTGTTGTGCAGTTGATGAAACATCTTAAAAGTGCATTATTTAGCTGCTATTTTATGTGTAGAGATGGCAGCCTGTTAATATTCAGCTAAGTCTTGTGTAAATGGAATTGTTTCATATCTTCTGTTTTCCATGTGGTTTCACTGAAACCACTTTTGAATTTGAATTAACCCTTCTGGGATGACATTGTCAAATGAGATTTTCAAAAGGAAGTCTTTCAAAATTGAGCAAGTAAAACTTTTCCATACCTACTGAGCTACTGATATTGATAATGGCATAGGTAAATCAAATGCCACCATTTCTGGCATAGACATGCTCTTTTATAACTGTAATTGTCTGTCTGTGTGTGTTTGAACCTGTTAAGAAAAATCAAAACCTGGTAAGATAGAATAAAAACTGATTTATTGATGGATGTCATTGTCATACCTGGATTTCAGGTAAAGGAAGTTGACTTTATAGAGAAAAAGGTAACACTGAGGATAATTAGTCATGAGTCAAGAAGATGTCTTAACTGTTATTTTATGCTGAAACTGCAGTAATAACCCAGGTAAAGGATGAGGGCTGGAATCTGTGTCTGAAATGAGGTTCAGGTTCCAATATTAAAAAATATTTAGCTGCTAAGCAGTATTTTTACCATGGCACCATTTATTCAGAGCCTCTGTCTCTAGAATGTCTCAATAAAAGTACTGCAAATGCCTAACTTACTCTTCGTAGCTTATTCCCTTTCTGCTGTACTAAGATGCTCAGAGATGGTGAAGCTTATCTTCGTGAGGGTATATATTCATAATGAGAAAAAACCCCCAAACATTAGATAATGTTACTGCAGATTTATTCTAAGGTAGATAAACTTGAACTATTGGACAGAAATATGAACTCCCATGAAAAACAGGGCAATGCTCTACGCTTCTTATCATCTACTTTTTTTTGTAGAGAAAGAACATCTAAATAAAATGTTCCCCTTTCTAACCAAAAGATAGCTTTTATACAACACAGTCTTGCTGAAATTATATCTCAGCTGGAAGGAAAGATGAGTTTATTTTATGTAGCAGTTGGAGGTTCTTAGAAATACCAGTCAGTCAGTTACTAGAGTGGTAAATTAAATCTGGAGAGCCAGAGCTTGCTCATCAGTACGCAATGATATGGAAGTAGCAAGGAAAGAGACAGACAACTGCATCAGGTCTGGGTGTTTATGTTCATGATGGAAAAGTACAAATAATTTCTGTTCCTTCTGCTGCTCTCATGGTCCATCACTTTTGTCCATTTTCACCTTGCTAAGATATTCTGAATTGGCCTTCCTTCTTTTGCACCTAATTAATCTCTCCCAAGCCTGTTCTTGCAGCCTGTCTGCCTAGGATGGTCCATATCTGATGTTAGTGACTCACAAACAAAACATTACTTTTTTTTCCTTTACTTTCTTTCTTCTTCCTGCATTCTTTTACCCCAAGCCCCTTTAAGCAGGTTGAAGATAGTGTTCTCCGCCCGCCTTTGTAAGGACGTACATAGATCCTGTTATTACAGGAAAATATCTTCTTTTCTTGTAGTCCATCCAGAGTTATTGCTGTCAGTGTAGTGTGTAAAGCTACTGAGTGCTCACAGAAGCACGGAACAGTATTGCCTTTGACCAAAGCTGTTCAACCACTCAAAGTCCTTACAGCACAACTGACAAGCAGGAAATCACTGGTCACTTTTTTAAAATGGCATATCTATACCCAAATAGAAGTATATGATCTGAGATTAAAAAGGTGTACTCTGTGGTGTAAAATATTGCCATGAGACTGAAAAAAAAAAAAAGATTTGTCATATATCAAGTGATCATGAATATCAGATATCAGGTGCACCGAGCTCTAACAATCACAATACTTTATGACTAGCTTCAAATGAGTCCTGATGATAAAATAACACATGTAGTCTATATAACAGATAATATTGACTAGTATAATGTATTATCCATAACAGAAAAACATAGATTCTGTAAAATGACACCAATGGAATCTAATATTGCTTTAAAATATATTTACTGGATAATACTTCTACTCAGATACAACTTACTTCTCTTCCATTATTCCTTCTGTGGGGACAGGTTTGACTATAAACTCATTCCAGCATATGCTTTACAGTCTGGGAAATGGAAAGGCATTAAAACAGATCTGAGAAGTGATTAGTATGAGTGATCAGGGACAGTGTCCATTCAAATTCTCTAGCTCTGCTGGTCTGTATGTTGTGCTGTTGATACAGAACTTGCAAGAACTCAGTCTTCTGGCAACATGCAGGTAGGAAGAAAAAAAAATAAATTAAAAAAGCTCAACACATCTTTCCCTATGCTGACAACTTCCATAATAAACATGTGAAGGTTTGGGAGTTCCCCCACCCCCCACACTTTGTAAAATGACCCAGACTAGCACTCAGTTGGCTGGAAGTTAAGTGATGAAGCTATATTTACAGCTTTGCACAATGTACAGCAGGTATTTACACTATATACAGAATATTTACAGAAATATACAAGTAAAAGGTAATACAGCAACACAACTCCCCTCCCAGAAAATCAGAGACCCCAGGAGGGCACCTTCTCCCCACCCCTGTACCTTACCCCAAGGTTTGCCTTACGTGCAAGGTAAATTAGGAGGATCAGCCAGGGGTGTTAGAAGAAAAGTGGTTAGTGAGGATTAATCAGCAGAGGAGCCAGAGCCCAGAAGCTGCTAGATCCCACCCGCAGCTCCTGCTCCAGCAAGCGACAGAGAGAGACTGACTTATCTATTGTTTTTGGTTAGTGTTCCCAAACAATTCTCCAGCAAGCGTATGAGTGAAGTAGACATCATGATGTTTTCCTTTCACAGCCTATAGTGTAATTTTCTCTATTAAAATATTCCAATTAGCCTCAAACCAGCACATAAACACTATAAGAAATTTCTCAGTTAAGAGCTACCCAGTGATCTAATTTGCAAACCCGAATGATATATTCAGCAACCAGGTCAGGGAAGGTGTGTTTCTACTGTTAGAATAGTATGAGCAGGGAATAAAATTCTGAACCATCACTGAGAGAGCTGTAATAATTCATAACGAATTGGTGACTTATATTTTTTCATAAAAAAACCCCAACAAATCAAACAAAAAGCCCCAATCAAAGAAACAACACCTCCCAAAACAAAACCCCCCCAAAACAGACAAACCAAATAACAACAAACCCCCCAAAACCCCCCAAAACAGCCAACCCCCCCAAAAAAAAACCCAACAAACCAAAACCAGGCAAACAAACCCCCACAAAAGCAGACAAAGAGAGAACTGCTACTGTCTTTACATTAATTAGGTTTTTCCACAATGCGCTCACCTACCTATACGCGAATTCACAGGATATAACAATACGAATGCTGCGAATTCATAAAGTTTCATGTGTATCTAAGGAAATCATAAACTGAAAGTCAGATCATTGTGGGTAACTCTTTTATAGTGCCATAACAGACGGCAAATACCAATTCATTTCGGTTGTCTCTCCTTGTGAGATGTTGCTGTAGGAGTCAAGCTCTTGTCATGCTGTTGAGTTTGAATAATCCTAGGTTTATTTCTTATCTTCTGTGTGGTCCTGATGAAGCATCCTTGGTTTTTTCCTTCTCTTCTCCTGACTCCAGTTTAAGGAACATTGCTCTCTGATATTCGCACAGAAAATAGAGCAGAAGCCAAAAAACTTTTACAAGGTCATAGGTATAAGGCAAACTTTAGTCTGGTTTGTGAGTGAACTGATTCCCTACAGCAGTCTTGTAGTAGTTGTATCTATATTCCTTATGACGTGAAAAGTTTCCTCTCTGCTTGGGGATTCACCGCTGTTTTCTCACGCTACGTTAAGACCTTGACAGCTTATCGTGTGTGCTGCTGGGGCTCCTCCATAGTTAGAGACCTCTTCCTGAGCGAGAAGGCCTCTTGGGCATCCACTGTGACAAGACTCAGTGAAGAAGTCCCATCGCTTAGTTTCTGTAAGACTTTCTGCAGACTTTGAGGAAAGAAGTCAGTCTGTCAGCAATCTCTGGTTTTGTTCAAGGTGCTTCTTATTGTGGTTCAAGCATCTTATTGTGGTGCTATAGATTTCTTAGACCATTTGTAAGCAAGGAGGAGTAAGATATCTTTAAAGAGGAAATGATTTTGGCCCTGTCCTATCTTTTCATCCATGCTCCTTATAAATTCTATGTTAACAATATTTATGAGGATGTACCCAGGAAACATAAAGTGATGCTTCTCACAATGCATCCTTTTAAAACCTGATTCTCTGTTTTTTGTGGGGGTTTTTTTGTTTTTTTTTTTTTTTATCTTTTCCACTATAGTCTTCATTACTGGAAAGCAAACACTAACTGGTTTGAGTTTTTTATCTTCTCTGTGATGTTGTGCTTGGGTGATGAATGGCTGTCAAGTGTCCACTCTTTTCTAAAAAGTAACGGGGAAAGATACGTGTAACGAATTACCGATTTACCTAAACTTGTTTCTTGTTCTTATTATCCTGAAAGTCAAGTGCTGTATTTCTGTTTTCTTTTGCAGTGACATATGCAGATCTGTGGTGTGTGACTATACTCAGTTAATAGCACTGAGTTTCTTCCATTCACCAACACCACTCTTAGTAGCTCTGCTACTGACTTTACTATTCTGGCATCCCAGAGAGATAAACAGTTTTTTCTTAGTCTTTCTTGAGTTCAAGCAAAGCAGTGGCATGTATGAAGTGGGGAGGGGGAAAAAAAAAAAAAAAGGCAATCAAGCCAGTGTAAAATCAAAATAGAAAGTAATTGTGATGTGGCAACAGAACATTCACTAACATAGCTATTATCTTCTGATGAAAAAAATATCACCATATAATATCTCCCTAATATCTGAAACGATTGACTCCTCAGAGTGCAACAAATGGACATGTACCAAGATCGTTGAATAAATGGGTAGACTTTATTAGATGGTAGTGGCTTTAGCAATTGACTGTCTTGGTCTGGTGGTGTATAAGTTCAATCAGTCGAAAAACTGCGGGTCAGTTTTGTCAGGCTTCTTTTTTAAGTGGTCATGTGTTGTGTACAAAGGAAATGGGAGAAAATGCCATAAGAGAAAGAGAAACTGCATAGAAATAGAGTATATTTATTCTTCCTCTAGAAGAGATCCACTCCCAGCCTCAGAACTCACTGCTGATTTCTTATGGAATAGGTATAATTTTCTCCATACTTCTCAAGTCACTACTTCAGTTGGCATTATGGTCACTTTCTCAAACAGTGTGAAGTTACAAGATTCCAGTCTAGAATAGAGAAGGTTGTGTTATTCATGGAAGGGATTCAAGAGGAAAGAGGCAAAGAGGTGTTGCTGTGGATTAATAGATGTTGTCATCAAGAGCTGCAGAAATACAGGATAAGAAAAACTGGCATGAAAATGGAAGTGAAATATTTGAGATGCTCATTAGGCAATTTCTATTTATGGATCATGGAAACAGACTGAATAGAAGGTCATTTAATAATAATCATGGGCATAAAACACAACAAGCTAAAATGAAGCCAGTCAAGATTCATTATTCTTAAATGTGTTGGTCTGTACGAATATTTGATGTACAAGTATGAATAATTCAGAAAGATTAAAAAAAAAAAAAAGAAATGGAAACAAAAGTGAAAAAAATCAGTGGAAAAAGAAGTTCTTGCCTTGTTTTGTTTTCAGAAAATCCCACAAAGAACTTTATCTTGCAAATGTCTCAGTAATCTCCTGTCATAGCAAATTAAGGATTAAAAAATAAAAAAAGTTTTTCCTTGATAAACTTGTGGGAAAATCCTGCTCAATTTTCCTTCAATGGCACTAGTTTTCAGCTTTGAATAATCTTGCTAAGAAAGGAAAGACATTTCCTGAAAAGAAAACATTGTACATGGCATTTTGGTGTGTATTTATTTTGACTAAGGTTTTTTCCTTATTCAGTGGGAAATCTTGTAATTTTGGAAAGTCTCATAGATTTCAGATGCATACCCACACTGAAGAATCACTTTTAAGTAGTGAAATTATTGTAAAGAAGCTATCTTTCTCTAAATACTGAATGATATTAAATGTTCCCTCCAGAAAGAAGAGTAGAGTTTTTCTTCCATTAATCTGGAAGAGAATATTTTTTTCACCTTTGTTATATCTATTAGCATTAAGCATTATATTTAAGATCATTTTAATGAGACATGAAAATCATACTCCAGTTTGTTTTCTCATAAATTAGATTCATATCACTAATCACATTTTGCTCTTCAATCATTAACTTCAGTCAGTTCTTTATTGCTAAAGGTAATGGATGCAGAGGACTGTAATTCAAAGTACTGTAAGTTGGATGGACAGTGATCTCTGGATTTGGGGTAGACTGGAACAGAAATCTTTCTAATTACTAACCTGAAGCAACAATGAAGCCTTCAGACTTTGGAAACACATGACATCACTTTTTCCTTTCTGTATTTTTTTTTTTCCTGAATAACATGGGGGTTATAATGGTTAACAACAACCAACAACGCTACCTCCAACAAAAGTCTACAGCACACTGACTGCAATTTTAATCCTAAAAATATATGTTGCCTATAGGGAAATGAGAACATGTAAGGGTGAATAATATTTAGATTGGTTTGGCTGTTTTCAGGCATTCTGGGAGAAAATACGGAGCTGGTATTGGATTTGGATAGGAACCATCCTCACACTGTGCCAGACTTCCAGTAGATTAGATGTATGAGACTGGAGGCTGCAATCCATTGGTAGGAATTTCTTGCCAGTAAAGCTGATGACTCTCTTGCCAAGATAAGCTGCAGAATTTATTTCCCTTTGTGCCAGTTTCATAGAAAGACAAGCATATTCTGGCTTTTCACCAGGTTATTTTCTTGCTGACACATCAGAGTTAATATCTCTACTCACAAATTTCAGAGTGTGTCCAATGATAAATGGGAGAGATGCAAAAGAACAGGAGACTCCAAGAGCGCAAGTTCACCTGCCTGGGTTAATTCTTCTCGTGATAAGCAGTCTGCCACTTTTCTGCATTTCCCACCTTCTGCTGAGTAATTTCTTGAGGTTAGATTTGTCTGGACAACATTTGAGCCAAGCTGAATCTTTGATTTTTCTCAGACAGATATAATGCCAAATATTTATATTCTTAAGTAATTAAATGTAAGAACAAAAAGTACTCACATTTTTCATTCTACATGTTTGAAACTTAGTAATTTGGTAACTGTCTCATCTGCTTTCTGATATGTGAAATGTCAGGTTCTATAGAGGGATATTACACTTTTTTGGTAAGTTGTGCAGTGACTGTTATTTAGAAGTCACCATTCAGTACTGATGTCCCAAGTAATATGTCTAACAAGGATTTGGAAAGATATGTGTGGACACAGTGACATCAGTGATCCTATTCTTGTGAATAAGGTTTGGCACAAGCAGAGCTCTGTAAAAAGCTGATTCATAATATGCTCTGCTTTTCTGTTGTGAAATATTAAATATTTGAGAGGTTGTTAGGTAATTCTTGTCTGTTTTGGCCACTATGGGTGATATTCAAGTGCTTGGAGTTTTAGTTTTTAATTATCTGGGATGCATTTGTGACTTTATGCAGCACAGACCAGCGATTTAAGACATCCTGCATTCCTTTGAGGAAGGCTGCTGTCATATAAAACAAACAAAAGGATACCTTTCCCACTGTGCTATCAAACTAATATCCCTCACATCCAGAAAGGAAGGCAGCAGCATATCAGATTTTTACTATTTGGGGCAAAGATTACTTTAAATAGGAGTAAGACAGCGCAGCAAAACAGTGACCAGATGCATGCTGTAGGTCCATGCATCAAAATTCATCCTTACTGGTAATTTGTAGTCTGAACAGCACAATCAGGAGTGAGAAGCTCTGAGGTAACATGGTCTTTGATGAATAATGCTGACACCAATCTTGGAGGAAAAAGATTGAGATTGTCCAAACCCCTGACTTAACAGCAGCAAATAAGTCCAGTAATGATAACTCGCTCTCATGAAATCAGAACCTGACTGTGACTGCTACACTCCTCACCTCATCAATTGCTGTCAAGTTTCTCCTCTCCCCAAGTGAGGGAGGAGAGTGGGAATCCAGAAAGAACCCCTTTCAGGCTCATGCACAGGGGTATGTCTTCATTGCCACAAAGAAACTGGTTCCTTTTTAGCCCCTGGAAATGGTTCATGGGCATGATAGACCTGCACCTTATATAGCAGCAGAGGATTGACTTTTAGGACCAAATGACACTGAGAGAAAGACATTAGGAAGAAGTAGTCCATGGAAAGTGTGAGGCAGCTGGATGTTCCTTTAGGGCAGTGCTTTTTCCTTTAAATGTAGCACTAGACCAAAAAAGGTGTTATGTACAGCCATTTTAAAAACTTTACTTCCCTGTAAATTGAGACTTCTGTGCTCACAATGTCTGCTTATCATTTTCAGATAATGACTTTTGAATGTTAGCCAAAGTTTGATAGTTTAAGTTTCCACGCAGTTAAGTCTCTGGGCAACAGTGGGGAAGCTCAAATGAATGCCCCATCTGGTAGGAGCAGGGATAGTGAGTGCTCAGTCCTGCTATTGGGCAACACCATCGATGGGGTTCTCAGCAACTCTGCCACCCTGGCTCTGCGGGGTGATTGATTACAAGTGGTGGTGGCAGGGTAGTTTCTGAGAGTTTTCTTTCTGGACTTGTCACAATCTACCCCACAGACTTTCAGATCCTCAAATGATCTGTCTGTGATTTCAAAGGAACATCAGGATAAAATCCCCAAGAATCTGGGACAGTGTAATTTGTTTTTTCTGTGTTTATGTAGAAAGGATCTAGTTTAAGGCACCCAGATCATCTAAGGACAGTGACTGTTTAAAAGGGGCTTTTCACACTGTTGTCCTACCAGTGAATAAATACTTATGTATATCAGGTTTTGAGCTCTCTGCTACAGTTGCCAGTTGTGGTGCAGCATTTTATCAATGAGGGCTTAGCTGCTTATGTGTTTCATATGGATGTAGAATAATTATAGTGATGCTGATCTACACTTGAGTTGCCTTGCACTTGTTTTCCTTCACAATACAGCCCATCTTCACCCACTGTGCCATGCCTATTGCATGGGACAACCCTGTTGTGGTTTCTGGTGCAACTGAGTTGTGCCTGAAAGCTACTCAGCTCTTTCTTGATTAAATTCAGTGGAATTGTTCCAAACTAGCAATTTCCTTTAGATAAACTTTTTTTTTTTCCTAGTGGAATTTTCTTTTAGACCACTTATTTTTTATTTTCAGTTTTGGTTTAGTCAGAATTTGGTAATTTTCAAATTTGTAATTCTCTAAAATAACCTGTTCTGATTTTATTTTTTTTTTCTGGTGAAATAGACATTATGCTTCAGACTACTTATTTTTCAACATAGATTTTACCAGAACTTTTTTGTTAGTAGATTTAAATATGTAAGAATAGTGACATCTTCACCAGGCTGCTGCTGTGGTGCTTCAATGCCTGTGTTCATTTGAAGTGGAAATTCATGAGATAAATTCAGGAAAAATGTTGAAAGGATCTGAGCAGCCAAAAGGAGTAATTTTGAAAGCTGATCCAGTAATCTTCACAATTTTTGGTCTAGTCCAGTTGATTTATCCTCAAGTGAACACCTTAGGCACAAAATTTTCAATGAGAACATCCTCAAGGTATTTGATTTGTCAGGTTTATTTGAACCCTTTTGAACTCCTGAGGAATGAATTAAAGAGCTAAGTGGATAGACAGGACGGATCATTAAAACAATCCTTGACAGGCATTTTCGTTCAAGTCAATCCTTTTCCAAAGGAGGTCAAAGATTAAGGTCAGGAGTATTGGAGACAAAGAACTCTTCCATGTAAACTTTGAATCTTTTGATTGTGATTGAATTATTTTGCTGTAAATACTGAACATTCAAGGATAAGCCCAACTCCTGGTATGAAGTGCCACAAATTTTGTGTTGCTGTCTCTGTTGTACATGCTTGTAAATAATGGCTCTGTATTTTAAAACTCCCCATCAATAGAAAAAGGAATTCAAGTTACAGTAATAGATGAAATCAAACACAAATATCTATCAGTACATATTATGTTTTCTCCAAGAAGGCAAAAGTAAAACTGAAGAGGTTTATTCTAAATCTCTTTAGAACACTTTCCTAGTTAATTAGTGCCTTTTTTCCCCCCTAGAAATACAGCTGAAGAAAAAGGCAGATTAAAATAAAACATTTTATGTAATGACCATACAACTCTGTATTTGGATTAGTTGACCCAGATGCAACAAGTACCCTGTGTTCCTATTTTGCCATGGGGTTTCTTTTCTTCCTGAGATGAAGAAAAGCCGTTGTCCTGCATACTGTACTTAACTGCTGTCCCCAGAGTAGCTCTCATGAGAGCTATAACTTTGTATCTTTTGCTCTTCCGTTACTCACTTATCACTCCTTTTTCCTGCTTTTCTGACTTCACTTCCAAATTAAACCAACAAACTGTATAATCAGTTGATCTCATGAGTTTTTTCCCTACTAAACTAGGTTTAAATTAGACTGTAAGCATTTAGACCAGACTTGTTACCCTGTTCTGCAAAGCTTCACGTGAATTAGTGGCTGTTTTGAAGTTATAATTATAGCTTCATTAAGCTATTCCTGGTAATTGACATGCCTGGGCCAGTCCACTGGATGTTGGAGTCCTTTTGCCAGAGGGAAGGAAGTCCCTTTTGAACATATCTTTATTTTCTTTGTTTCCATGATGTAGATAAGTTACATTCTTACTTCATCTCAGAGAAAATTCTTTCAGAAGGCAAGACAGTTCTGTGTGTTAAAGCTTAATATTCAACTTGATTCCTAATCCATGTGAAATGTATGAGTGGTTTTATCTTGGCAGCAATGTAGTTAGTTGAAATAACATCTTTTCATCATGATGTTCACAGTCATTTGAGCTGCTGCTGAAGAAGAGAGCAACAGTGACCTCTGCATTCTGATGCTTTCATTCCTGTATAGTAATGATTTCTTTAGGAGCAATCTTGTAGCTAGAAGTTTGTACCCTTCTAGCAAGGCTTTTTGCAGTGCAGCCTGGCCTGTTTTTCACCTGCTTTCTGGTATCATTGTCTTCCCCATGGTCAGAGGCATTCTCTGCTCCTTCCCTAGTAAGCTATCAGTGTATTTGCCTTTGAATTCCTGTTTGCTACCATGCTCACAAGCCTCCTAGCACACCTGATTGTTCTCCTCCCTCCCTCCTAGCAGATCACTGCAGCCACCTTTCTTCAAGGTTTTGTGCCCTTCGCCAGAGCTGCTGCTCCGGTGTAAGTCTCTCTCTCATCCATGAGCTGTGTTTCCCTCATATTCCCCAGGATGGTCTCTTCTAATCTAGTAATGGGCGACTGGGAGGAGGCTTGGCCCTAAGTGTCTCAGCACAGTAGTTACTATTTACTCAAGCCTTACCAGCTCGGGGGTTGCTTCTGGGCAAGACATTTCGGAGTGATGCAGTCATGTGAAACACATGCCTGTAATTACAGATGAGGACATCCATATTCCAGGCAGCAGGCCATGCAATTCACAACTCCCCTGGCAGCTCCCAGTTATATATCACTGACAGTGAGGTGATGTAAACTTGCAAAAGCAGGCAACAGTGGAATGGAAGAGGATATTCATTCACTGCTGATTGAATCAGATTTCATCCGCTGTAAAATTAGAGTGGATCAGTTTACAGTTGCTTCTGCTTATCTTAGACTATTAGTACTAATTAGAGAACTATAAATAGATAAATATTAAATTTTAGAGTTTTAACCAAGGGAAACACCTGGCTATGGATTTCAGTACACACTTAGATAGCCTGGCCTGTGGCTTGCGCTGTGCCGAAGTGCGCAGTGTAATGGCATTTGGCTGTCACTGATTATTTAGAAATGAAGTGAGAGGAGCAGGCTGTGTTTCTGTCTGGGCAGCAGATAAATTGACCTGAATCTGAACTTTTTACCATCAACCTGCATATATCTACAGTGTTAGTGCATGACAGATTGCAGTAAGTATGTATTTAATTCTTCTGTTGTCAATGTCACTTTGAAACAGAGCAGGACTAAAGTTCTTTCAGAGGCTTTGGGAAAGACCTGATTGCAGAATTACATTTGCATTGACTCCTTGATCCTAAAACTCTAATTAAATTATTGATTATGAAGCTGGCTCTTTTCTTAATAGTTCCTAATGTAACAATTAATGCAAAGTAAGTAATTAACAATGAAAAGATTGTTCCAAGTTACAGTCTTCAAAAGGTCATTTTCAACTCAAATGTTTTCTTTTTATTTTTTTTTTTTGAAAGAGCAAAGAATCAAAGGAGTCATTAGTTAAAAAGTGCAATTTAGTGTGCTTGTACATGTATTAATGTTCCTAACAGATTACCACTGGCCAAACAATACCTAAATTAATTAAAAATAATAGCTAAATTTATTTAGTTGATTTTGTATTAACACTTCCCAAACCAGACATCTACTGCACTTCACACAATAGAAGGTACATATCTATGCCATGGTTCTACTGTAGACAGCTGATAACCAAGGCAGAAGGTAGGTGCTTAAGCCAAAGAGAGCAAGTAATTTCTGTGAATCTGTTATTTAAGACTATAAACAATGCTTTGTACTACACAAACTGTTTATTAGCAACTTTTTTATATGTATGAGAAGCAAAAGGAACTGTTTAGTGGTCAGCCACATTGGTCTGTGGCTGTTTATAGCGTGTGAAAGCTATCAAGGAGGAAAGCACAAAGGTGTTTGCTAGAAAATTTTCAAGAGCACTTAACGCTGTTGTCTCTGACAGAACTGAAGTGAGAGGTGACACTGGAGGATTTAAGAATTGATAGGAAGTTTGTAATCTGCAAGCAAAAAATAATCACTTGTAACTAAGGTGCAGAGGTTGTCTTCCTCTGAATGGAGAACTGCTGAGTTTTGTACTGATTGTATTCTGCTTTTCAGGAGGTGCTCATGATGCTATATAAAGTAAAAGCAGGCACAGCTTTTGCATGCTCTCTGAAATGTAGCTATCGTGTCCTGACAAGCTAGGGAAGGAAACACATTTGAGATGAAAGCTCTATTACAAATACTCTAACCTCTGCCACAGATCTTTTGGTATAAAATATCTAGCTTACAAATCACTGCAAAAGCAGCTAATTGGTGCAATAGTTCACAGGTATGAAGACAACCTATTTTGGAACCTGTTATAAATGTAGCTCAGTACGACCCTACCTCTGGCATGTGCAAGCTAATCAGAGACTGAAGCATGGATGTGGAAATTTGCTAAGCAAACACCTGCCATAGGCAGCACCTCCTGTGCCTCTAGAACATGAATATTTCTGTGCTCAGGGAAATTTGCTAAACTATGGGAGACAGAATTCAGCTAAACTTGTACATCAAGGAAATACATGTCAAGGGTATCTAGGAGTTCTCTAATATCCTGATCTCTATAGATGTGGACTCCCATCAATAGTTACTGTTAACTGCAACTGTACACGTTTTCTCTAGGTAGCAGTTGTGATTGCTACAGTTAGATTCTGCTTCAACATGTGCTCAGAACCAAATCCTATTCCTCCTGAGGTGGTTGAAGGGAAAAATTACTATGCAGTTTATGTTGTATGAAAAATAAGTAAATCTGAAAGTCTTACTGGATCAGCACATCCATCTCTCAACCCGCACACTTAAAATGCTCTTACACGTTATGCTGAAGAAAAGGACTAAGTAGTTTGCTTATTCTCCTGTTATCTGGAATCCTTATGAACTGTTTCTACATGCTATTCTGTCGGGTTGAAGTAAGGCATCTGGACACACTTGTCTACACGTAATATTCTGTAATGGGTTTTACTTTCAAAATGAAAGATTACACTGGACTTTTTTGTCCAAACATGAGCAGGTATATCTAAACCTATGTATTTCATCATGCCTTCCTACACAGAGATGTAAGAACCCAAGTTTCAGAAGTCTGATGACATATTGACTGTAGCTATGCAATCTCGGATAGATCTGTTAAATCAAACAAACCTCAAACCAAACAAATCAATTTCCTTTCCACTAACAATGACCTTGTGATGTAAACAATGTATTTTCAGTAAATAGCTTTCCAATTTTGCAAATACAAAATCAAAATGTCGGCGGTGAATCAGTCTGTTTCTTTGTATAGATTACTCCTGTCCAACTTCTGCTGCCTGTGTTTAGGTTTATTCCTCTTCTTATTCCCCACAACCTTATTGGGTGGCATCTTTAGACTTCCTGCTCACATCCCCTTTTTATAATAGCAAAAGAAATACTGTCTGAGAAATAGCTTGAAATGAAAAGCAGGCAGGCCTTTGGGATGACTTCAACTGTGTGTTCAAAAAACTTGAATCTCAGAAATTCCAAAGTCTTTGCTTTTATTTATTTATATATGTGTGTGTGTATATATATATGTGTGTGTGTGTGTGTATATATATACACACACATTATATATATGTGTGTGTGTGTATATATATATATATACACACATTATATATATATTTATGTGTGTGTGTATATATATTTATACACACATTATATATATATGTGTGTGTGTGTGTGAATATTTATACACACATTATATATATACACACACACACACATATATATATATATCTCCAAGAAAGCTCAAGTAGTCAATTTTGTGTGTTATTGGCAAAATGGTTGAGGGTTCAAATTTTGAAGGAAAAGCTGTAGACTGTTGGGTCATTTTTCAGTAGGATGCCCCATGCAGTGTCAATGGGTAATGAAAGTTTTCAGTGGAAATTCATACTTCAGATTTTTTCCATATGAGAGAATTTATTCACTGCATGGTTTAATTTACAAAGATCTGCCAGACAGACACAGGTTTAAAACAGTTTTATGCTCTGATACCACCAAGGAAACATCATGGACAGGTGTTCACATTTTATGGTCCAAGCCAAAAATGTAGCTCTTTGTCTATAATTGAATTCAGCTTCCTCATTTAGGTGTGATAAATGGTTAAGAATATTTTGTTAAGAGGCAGTGATTGGTCTAATGTGAAATGGATGTAAAATCCATGAGATGTTTCTTCACCTCCTAACATTGTCAGGAATTGCAACCATGTCTCTTCACCCCTTTTCAACTTCCTCCTTCACCTTTTCTTGTTATGATGTAAAAAAAACCAACCAACCAACCAAACAAAAATGTTAAGAAGCCTTGACATCTCACAGTGTGCTGTGCTAATAATCTAAAATACACACATTTAAAATTCTCTCTTTCTGAAATCTTTTTCTCCACTCATGTCTTTGGGATTATTCTGTAGAAAGAATTAAGTGGGTGCAAATGTGAGATGGACTTAATTGCTAAAATGATGGAGATGTAATGACAAGGAGAGTGATGGAGCATCTCTCCTGTGAAGGCAGGCTGAGAGAGCTGGGATTCTTCAGCCGGGAAGTTTTCAGATCTAGGATGAATGGGGCCTTGAGCAATGTGGTCTAGTAGGAGGTACGTGTCCTTTCCTGTGCAGGGGGATTTGAACTAGATGATCTTTAAGATCCATTCCAACCCAAACATTTCTATTATTAATATTATGATTCTCAAAATACATGACAGTTGTCCTCAGAAAGAACCTCAGATATTCTATAATATTGATGTCCAATTGGGAAACATTGGCATGGACTATTGCAGAGGAGAAACTATGAAACTGCGCCTAATTTGTGTTGTAGAGATATATTTAAAACTGCTCTACTAGACTACTCTGATGGGATTTCATATTACTTACAGAAGTAGGAGTGTGTTTTCTTTAGTTGTCTTGCAGAGTAGCTAATACAACAATGCTATAATTGTGAAATTCTCAAAACTGGTAGTGACTGACTTGGTAGAGAACTGTCTGTTCTGATATCCTGAAAACCCCAGACGTCCACGCTCAAGAGCAATGAACACAGCACTAATGATACACTGTAATTTGTGTGAAGCAGTGGAGAGAGATCTGTCTCCATCACTGTGCCGGTCTGGACTTCCCTATCAACAAGACAGTATTCCAATCAGTGGTGTGAATTGCTGTGTCATTCTAGTTAATAGACAGTTTTTCTTCCCTGGTAACATTTGCCCAGGCTTTTCATCCAGAGGCAAGCTTCTCTTCAGAGTGCTACAGGATCACTTATAGAAATTCCCCTGGTGTGTTTACTCCTCCTGTATTTAATGTTATCTCCTTTGTTTTCTTAGAACATTTAAGGCATACCTCAAGGATACACATTTATCAAAGCAGCAAGCACACAACTCCTCATCCCAACTATAAATCCCAGTCACACATGCTACCAAATTGAATAGTGAGTACACTAATCCTCTCACAAATGCTATGTTTGGATGTTTTTTGTCCTTCTTTCCTGGCTGACTAAGGTCCATCAGGTTCGTTTGAGGAGTGCAGTCTCAGAGCCCCTTTTTGATTGTGAGGTGATTTCAGAGCAGAAAAACAAGTTTCAGCAGTGTCATTGTTGTCTCTCAAGTTCAGATTTCTGGCAGTAGTTTTCTGCAGCACCACTAAAATTAATTATTTCAGGACCTAAAGTGTCCTGGCACCAACGCAGGAGGAATGAGATGCTGCCAAAAAGGTACTATCAGTTGATCCCCTGAGAACTGACTGTTCCTGCATTGCTCAGAGTGATTTTCAGGACAGAAAGGATTTACTGGTAAACCCTGCTCTTACAGATTACTTAGCTTTTCATTTTCTCTAAAAATAAATGTATGATTACTGCATTCCTGGTCGTCGTCTTCTGTGGCTCAAGCCCAGCTTCTCAGCCTCCAAGTGGTTTTCAAACCAGTGTTTTGCAAATGATAGTATTTTACATGCCAGTCCCTTACTCAGCTGATTGTTTTTTTTCCCCTTTCTCCTCAAAAATATTTTGTAGAGAAGCAATAATCTTTCAAAAAGGACACATTTATCACAAGAAGATTGGAAAGACTGGGACAAAACTGATATGACAGAAGGAAAATCTAAATGTGACAAAGCACTTGTATGGGATCTTCCACTGTTGCTGACCTGAATAAATAACAAACCTCCAATTTTCCACTGTGAATGAGCTCAGAGAGGAGGTACTCACTGGTGTACACTGATATGACTGTGCCACAGCTCTAGTTTTAGTTAAATCTCCTCTGTATTTTTATACTAGGTTTCTGCCAAAGCAACAAAGAGCTACTTTGGCAAGAAGCCACAGAAGAGCAGGAGTGGTCAGGACTAGAGGCCTGGTGGGACTCTGTGCATTGCACTCCAAGATCTACCCCAATCCTGCTGCCAAACACTACACTCTTCCTAGTCCCATCCAGTAACAGCATCCAACTGGTTTTACTAGTTCAGATGGAACCAAATAATATTGGGTTTGGGACTTAATGCTTTCTGGCAGTGCAGGTAGAAACCCACCTTCCTCAGAGCCTGTGTCTTGGGAAGTGTGCAGTCTCTTGGCAAATGCACATATATCAACTATACTTGCTCCCTATTTTGAAGTTTATAATCATGATCATTACAGGCTTTTGACATTTTTATTTTATTTGGTTTTGCGTTCAGTGAAAATTTGCATGCAGTCTCACAATTTATGTTGGTCCTGGCCATCATACTCTTTGTTTTGATGAAGAAATGAAGAGACTTGTACATGGAAGAACTCATGAACATGTTTTGTCAGGCATTTTCTTCTACTGACTGCCAAATTACCTCTGTGGTCTTCCTCCAGAACCACAATCAAGACAGTGATGGGATATGGGTTAAGTGGAAATCAGACCTTTAAATGTGATATGGGTTAGGCCAAAATCAGATCTTTAAATGTGAGAAACTTAGAGCCTAAGTTTTTATTTAACACAGTTGAAGTGCTAGTATGTGTCACATATTTGTAATGAGTATAATTTGAGATAAAAAATAGCCAAGTTCATAGGAAACAGAATAGGAAATGCAAGATGCTTTGAGGAAAAAAATACAGCAGTTTTGCTCTGGGGAAAACTGTGTAACATATTTGAATAATTTTCTTTTAGGGGCAGACATTTTTTGTGAGTTTGGTTCCCTCTAAAATCTTTCCAAATCTGGAAAATGGATTTTGCAAGACGGGCTATAGATTTATAGAGTATTTGCAATTTTGGTTCCCTTTTAATCAAGTTATTAAAAATTAGCCCTGTGTCAGTTCCGTTCTGAATAATGCAGAGCCTCACATCTCACATTCAGCCACCATTGCCAGCAGCAGACATGACCCATGAGGATGAAGTTCAGTTGGATTCAATTGAGCACAGGCAGGGAGAGGTTTAACATTCCCCCATGGGGGACTGTCTTTCCAAGGTTGGCTGAGGACACCCCACAGCTAATCAACCTTTAGGGCACGCAGCACTCCTCTCCAGTACAGTCTTTCTGAGACCCGACATCAGGGCAGATAACATCTTTAGAGCTTGAGGGCTTTTTTTAAATTTTTTTTTTTTAATTTTTTTTTTAGAATTATTGTCCTACTTTAAATAGGCTAAGACCGCTTTTATTAATTTTATTTTCCTCCTTCATGACATTCTTTTGTTATTGCATATATATATATAAATACAGAAACTACTTTTTCTCTGGAGAAAATTCACGTGTTGATACCGAGATTTTATTTCCATTTTAGATCCTAGTGTTTCCAGTGAAGTATGACTTGCTATGACTGAGAGTTTAGCAATTTAGCTTTCTAAGTTGCATTGTGTGTCTGAGTGTGAGGGGCTGTGTATGCATGCAGTTTTCTAGATGCATTTTACTCTCTCAGAAACATTAGTTAGTAGTTAAGAGTAAATAGTTGCATTAAACTTAAAATGATCAAGATGTTGTTATGAGTCAAACACTGCATAATAACTAAAATAGCAGTAAACAGTGTCTGTTGGTGTAATTTTCAAAAGCAAGTCTTGTGATGACAGCCATGCTATTTGACTATGGCTATTAGATGTGCTATTTTTGAAGTTTGGTTATTAAATTAATGAAGCAGCTTATATTACTTACTAGTCTCGCTCAACATTAGCAAGTGGATTGCATTTCCTAATTAGCATGTGAGGAAATGGATGATAAAACTTTTCCCTGAAAATATGTACTGTTGATTTTCACACCTTTGCTCCAAATTTTCTCATTTTTAACCTGCCAAAATGGAATAAATGTCTGCTGAGGGTATGAAAAAAAGTAATTACTTTCCTTTTCCTTTAACTTCCTCTTAATTAACTTTTAATGTATGCTGTTACTCAGGGAGCATCCCTTAATACTAAATGTGTCTAAAACAGAAAAGATGGAGATTTAAATGATTTAGATAAACATCTGCCTAACATTGAGATGTAAAATTACAGATTCAGATAAAGAGTGGCTTACTGCGAGCATTCACAGACAAAGAAGCCACAAAATGTGTTTTCTTTCTCTACAAATCATCTTCCCTTGTACATATGAGCTTAGAGAAAATGATCAAGCCTACAAATACAGGTAATATGTATAACATATTGCATCAAATAATAATATATTCTTCCTGAATATAACCAACTTGCTCTGTGAGCATTACCAAATCACCAGAGATTTTGAAAGAGGATGTGTTCTTCTCCTGGTATAAAAACCAGTATTTTCACTTGTTTTAGATCAACCCTCTTTTTCTTAATTTAAGACATGAAATGGAAAGAGTTACAGTTCGTATCTATAGTTTCTGCCTACCTGACTATGTAATGCTAATCCATACTGGTGTTAAATAATTCTGTTTAGATTAATTTGCCCTGTCTTTAGCAATTTAAAACAGTCTTCTGAAGTAATGTGCAGCAAGAGTATCTTAAAATAATTGCCTAGTATTTATTTTCAATAATATTCAATTGTCAGAAATAGTGTAATAAAAAAGAAATATCTTGCCAAAATCTTAAGATTTCCAATAGTTGAATCAATACAGAAACACAACTATCTCTGTGTATGGTTTTCCAACCAATTATAGAGGTTAAGGTTGTGTTACAAACCTAAATGCAAATTCTCTTTTAACTTGGTTGGAAAGTTATCTGATGAAAGAGAATTTTACCATAAAATACCGATTGACCCAAATATTTCTGTGGAAACATCTTTATTTAACAAACTTCTCTTAATGCTAGGCAGTGTCCTTGTGGAAATTTCTCATCTCTTGGGGGCAGACAGGGGGATTGCAGTGCTGGCCCCCTCCAGTAGAGTTTCTGAGGCTGGCAGAGCACAGACCTTCAAGTCTGCAATGGCTGACATGGGCAAGTACATCTGACTGGAACTGATACTGTCAAAAACATTATCAGGACTAGAAATTTGGATCCTCATCTCTTCTATTAGATGTGTAAAATGAGTCATGCAGGCACTTCTTTTTGTTGTTGTTGTTGTTGAGGGTTTTTTGTTGGTTTGTTTTTGTTTTTTTTACCCACTTCTTGCTTACAACAGAGTATAATGCAACTGGACCTAAACCAAAATTGAAAAAAATCAAGTGAAAAATCACATTCTCCAACATCTCATCTGTATTTCTCAAGAGTCTGAATGAGGTGTGAAAAGGCACCACATTGAGTTCTTTAGGAAAACACATCAAATCTCAGCTTCACTTTTTGCTTTATAAACTGTGTTATTCTCATGGCACTCTCATACCTTGCTGCAAAGTGTTTCCTTTGTAGTCTTTAGCTCACTGCTTTGTGCTCGTGTGGTTATGAAAGCACTACTCTCTGGCTGTAGTAATTCCTCTGATTGTAGAACATGACCGACCTGAACTGCGTTGTGTAGTCTACCTTGCAGTAGAGGTGTCAGAACTCGGAAGTGTTGCTTGTGACAGCTGGTGTACTTGAAAATTTATAGCAGATGTTTCATGCAGAAGAAATGCTGGCTCTGAGAGAGGTGTATCCTCAGTTTCAACCCTAATTTTGTATCTCTAAACAACCATAAGGTGGCATACATCCTTGAAGCATTTAAATGCCTTTAAAAATGCATTTCTGAGATTTTGATTCCTAATTAGGTTAGGATGAAAAGTCAATAGTCTGAAAATTTTCTGTATGTCAATGCATAGATAAAAATCCCTGTTCTGCAAATCTGAACTGTAGTGCCTCCAGAGTTTTGAATCACACAAAATCACAGAATGGTAAGGGTTGGAAGGGTGCTTTGAAGAGCATTGAGTCCAGTTTCCCTGCCAGAAGAGCATCGCCTAAGGTAGATCTCATAGGAACACATCCAGGTGGGCCTTGAAAGTCTCCAGAGGTAGAGACCCTGAGCAACCTGTTTCAGTGCTCTGCCACAATCAAGGTAAAGGAGTTCCTTCTCACATTCAGATGGAACTCCCTTTGGCATTTGACTCTGTCCCACACGACATCCTGGTCACCAAACAGGAAAAAACATGGACTTGATGGACCACTCACTGGATAAGGAATTGGCTGGATGGTAGCACACAGAGAGTGCTGATCAGTGGCACAATATCCACCTGGAGACCAGCGACAAGTGGCATCCCTCAGGGGTCAGTGCTGGGACCAGTGCTGTTTAACATCTTTGTCAGTGACATGGACAGAGGAATGGAGTGCACCCTCAGCAAGTTTGCAGATGACACCAAGCTGTGTGGCACAGTCGACTTGCTAGAGGGCAGGGATGCCATCCAGAGGGACCTGGACAGGCTGGAGAGTTGGGCCCAGGCCAACCTCATGAAATTCAATAAGGCCAAGTGTAAGGTCCTGCACCTGGGTAGGCACAATCCCAAGCACAAATCCAGGCTGGGTGGTGAATGGCTGGAGAGCAGCCCTGAGGAAAAGGACCTTGGAGTCTGGGTTGATGAAAAGCTCAACATGAGCCTGCAGTGTGCACATGCAGCCCAGACAGCAACCTTGTGCTCAGCTGCATCAAGAGCAGTGTGGCCAACAGGGCAAGGGAGGTGATTCTGCCCCTTTACTCTGCTCTTGTCAGACACCACCTGGAGTACTGTGCGCAGTTCTGGAACCCTCAGCACAGGAAGGACATGGAAGTGTTGGGACCAGGTCCAGAAGAGGGCCACGAAGATGATCAGAGGGCTGGAGCAGCTCTGCTATAAGGACAGGTTGAGAGAGTTGGGGCTTTTCAGCCTGGAGAAGAGAAGGCTTCGAGGGGACCTGATAGTAGCCTTCCAGTATCTGAAGGGGGCCTGCCGGAAGGCTGGGGAGGGACTATTTACAAGGTCTTGCAATGGTAGGAGAAGAGGCAGTGGGTTTGAACTGGCAGAGGGGAGATTGAAACTGGATGTTAGGAGGAAGTTCTTTCCAGTGAGGGTGGTGAGGCACTGGAACAGGTTGCCCAGGGAGGTTGTGGATGCTCCTTCCCTGGAGGTGTTCAACACCAGATTGGACGAGGCCTTGAGTAACCTGTACTAGTGGGAGGTGTCCCTGCCTATGGCAGGGGGTTGGAACTAGATGATCCTTGAGGTCCTTTCCAACCTTACCATTCTACGATTCTATGATTATATTAATAACATGACATGAATTGAAACATGGAAGAAAGCATAAATGTGAATAAAATCAGAACCTCTGTGCTTGGTATTCAAGACTGTTCTCATGGGAAAGCTTTGGAATAACGGTGTGCTCTGATTTCTTCTGTCTGACTGGGGCTGCACCCATGATCTCCCTTATAAAATTAATATACTGATGAGAAGTGTCATACGTGTGACAGGTGTCACATTCAGTGCCCAGCAGTGTGAGTGTACTCTGATGTATGAGGAGCTTTCTCAGGATGTTTTATATGGTAGATCAGGGACTACAATCATCTTTTGCCAGACTCTCTGTTACCTTCTCTCTTTAGTGTGTGGATCCTTTCGTACTAAACCCCACATACTGCTGTAAGCAAAAGCAGTCAGAATGATGTATGTGATAGCTTCAAGAGAATAAAAGTTAGGTAGACTTTGCTTCATTCTCTGTCAGTGTTACTGTCCCATTTTTTGAGAAGAGGGATCTGAGTGGAAAGAAAGGGGAGATGACAGCATAGAATAGAAGGATCATGTTTTAATTCCAAGTCAGATAGCTATGGATGGTGTAGGTGATCAGTGAGAAAGATAATAGAAGGATAAAACCAAGTACACATGAGCAAAAAGTAGTAAGAAAGATGAAAGTAATAGCAGTGAAAGAAGAGAAAGCAGTGGTATCAGGAGGAAAAGGGGACATAAAAGACCTTAAGGAAAGGAAATGTCAAACAAAAAATCAGGGCGCATTATAAATTTTTGGTATCTGTTTTCTGCTCAGAAGCTTCTACCAAATAAAAAGCTCTATAATAGTGATTGATTTGTAATCTCTAGTGTCATTGCCCTTACTTCCCCCCAAAGCCATCTGGAGACTGTCTGCAGACAGCCCATTGAAAAGTATGAATTGCAGCAAAGAAATTTTGCCTGGCAGAAAGAGAGATAGGTAATCAATTCCCTTCCTGCCAGGCAAAGCTGCTTTGCTCCCCTCATATTCACTGCCTGCAGAAAGCCTTCTGAGATGGTACCTGGGGAGGAGCACAATCACTCCAGGGATTGCAAATCAATCGTTCTCATTGTTGCTTGAGCCTGCCTTTGAATGCTGAAGACAGACAACACCTCTTTTGTATGATAATTTAGTTGTTTTTAAGGGTGAACAAAAATGGGGTGGCTCTTCAAGATCCAGTGCTGTCTCTGGGCTGGTGATGCCCAGGGAGGATGATGTCTCCCTGAAAGGTGCATTGGCAGCAGTAGCGCAACCTGGCTTTCCAGGATGTGTGCTTTGGCATAGTGGTGGGACAGTCACCTCCTGAGTGACTGTAGAACTCATTCTTTCTAAAACCTGTGTATTCCTGTATTTTCTCACCTTTTGCCCATCCAAGTAAATGGACAGACAGTATTTTGTGTAGGAGCAGGTACCATCTGCTTAGAAATATGAATAGAGAAAGTTGGGACCTGTTTGTAATGAGGACGGACATTACTGGAGGAAGTTTCACAGCACTAGTATCATTAGACAACAAAACAAGGTTGTGGGAGGAAAACAGTCCCAAATGGAAAAACCAAAGGCAAGCAGCTTTAAGGGAAATTGCCAGAGCACTCTTAGAAAACTAGCAGCACGTTCCCCAATGGGAGCTCTTTTCTCCTCTTTTGAGGCCAAAACACCAGGCAAAGGCCTCCAGCAGCACCTGAGGATGAAGGGATTAAGATATTGTGTAGGAGAACTGTCTTTGTACCCTACTATGAGGCTTCAAGGTGCGATACAGGCATTTAACAGATTTCATATAGGTGCACCGTACATCCTGCCCTGCTCCAGGCAGGGAGAGTGTGGAGAAACACAGCCACAAGTGATGGCAGGCAGCTGCAGGTGCTGAGGTGGGTGTATCCCACTGCTGCACAGCTTCGGCAACGCCCTCTCAGCTCCTCTGTTTAGGGATACAAAAGGAATAAATAAAAATGCAAAAGAGGAATTACTAAAACTGTCCCCTGATAACTAAATGGTTGATCATAAATTGGAGTGTCTATGCAAATGAAGTAAATAATTAAAAACTCCAAGAACAGCACTGACTAGGTGGTTGATGGCTGGCAATTATAAAAGCTGAATTTTTAATATGCATACATCTAAGGAGCCAGTAAAAATTAGCTCCTAGACTAATGGACTTGCCTTTCTTCCAAGGCAGAATTTTAATGAGAGCATTATTTATAGCAGAGCCCAAGAATGAGCATTTTCTTGCTTAGTCTCATTTCTTCTTTGCTGACACTTTATTCGTTAACCTCTGAACTTCTTTAGAGAAGAATAATACTCTACACAGTGAAGGGCAAAGATCGCCTTGACCCCATGAAATTAGTCACGGGTCATATTTTGTTAAGAGTCACTTCTAGCAAGCAATGTTTATAAAACCCTGTTGGCCATATGTCCTCATTTCATGCTGGTTTCTGAGTCATTTATTTGCAGTTCAGTGAAGAGAAAATGAACATAATGTGATAGTGCAATGCTTCCTGTGCCATCTTGTCTTGTACAGTGGGTAGATATATGTCCCAATGAGACCTGAAGGGCTATTCTGGCCATGTATTTTTACCAGGGATAAGAGGTGCTCCGCATGTGGCTTGAAGACATGCAAGGGCATGAATTTATTTTTGAGCTTAGACACTACCTCTGCCATGTCATTGCAGTGACCCTGCTGTAGAGCAGCCTGCCTTGCACAAAGGGCAGAGCCCTGTCAGATCAGGAATCACAAACCTGGGCCAGCTTGTGCTGCCGTGGAATGTCCTATGGATGGAGAGGGAGCCCAGGGTGTCCTGCTTTCTGCTAATTTTCTGCAGGGAGTCAGGATAAGAAGGACACAAGAATGGCAGAACTAGCTTCAAGCAATACCAATTTTTCAATTTTATTTGAAAATTTGCAGAAATGGAATGGAAGTTGTAGGTAATTTTCATTTAAAGTACTTTTTAAGTGTATTTTCCTTTTGAGCTTCTTTTTGTTAAACACATATTTTGTCTGATTAAGAAGAAAATTAACCCTTTCTTTCAGTAATCAGGAAATATTTAGCCTAAATTGAAAAATTACAAACAGAATAAATTTAACAAAAGAGCTCTAGACCTCAAATCTAGGAGTAACTACTTATAACATTCCAATCGATGGGGGAGACAGGAAAGGAGATTGAGCATAACCAAAGCCAGTAGTTGAAGCTTTATAATCAAATCACACCCAAAGCATTTTGTAAAACATAGTTAGAATGGCTATTCTGTTTTTAATATATAATGCTGTCTCTAAAAAGACAACCTTTTAGCTGTATTTCATGCTTTATTAAACAAAATTATATGGTAAATTTTTTAATCTGAAAAACATGTAATAGGTCAGGACTCCTTTTGAGTGCTCACTGCATCTGAGAAATGAAATTAAATTTAGGTTTGCTTAAGCATAGGTCAGGATTCCTCTCACTGCTTTCAGACATGTATGCCAACATTCTTCCTTGTCTACACATCATAAAATGGGGACTAAATTCCATTCTTAATGAAGAGTAAGACTTTTGTAGAGACTCAGCCTTTTGCAGGATATGAAATGTTATGTAACTAGCACATTTTATTTAGCATAGTTCTTACAGCAATGTTCTTGAAACTTCTGTTTTTGAATGACTAAACACTGAGAAGGTCACTACATAAGAAGTAACATTTAATCTGGTAGATACCTGAACACTGCTGTGGAGCAGGACAGTTGATGTGTATGTGCGATGCAGAAATTTTCTGAATTAATTTTTAAAACTCTTTACAAAATGTCTGTATATTTTATGAAGTCATCAGATCTGTGTCTGACTCAGGAACTCTTTCATCTTGCTGAGTGCACATGATAACACTCAAAGGGATAGAAAGGAGTTTGGGAACAGTTTTAACTTTCTGTCACTGGAGCTGTAGGTAGGTCTGAGAGACTGAGGCTGAGACTTTGCCAGGATACAAAAGTGAGTGGACATTTTTATACATAATGAGACCATACAAGATGTCAAACATAAAATGTATTTTGTATATTTTATTATAGGTAGCAAGTTTAGGCTTAAGAACATGAAATATTATTTATAGACAGCATAATCTAAGAGAACTTTCATCAGAAGTAACTGGGCTTATGTGCAACTGGAAAGCTGGATCAGGTGTACTGGGGCACATATCTTCCCTGGCTCTAGGAAACTTCAGCTGGGATAGCAACAATTATTTCTCAGTCAATGTTAGTAAGTAGCATGGAGGTGACCTGTAAAATATAAACTTTCAGTTGTGAATTAATGCTTTAAGTGGTCTAAGTGTACTTACATTGTGTTCAAAAAGAAAATTTTGTTTCCACGCCTACTAGACAGTGCTCTAGTTTGCATTTATTTTCCCAACTTTTTTCCCCTGCCCTTAGGTTTTCAGGTATTTCCTGAAAATGACTTTGTTTCACTCTTTATACAAAGTTCCACAGAAGTTCAGGATTTCTTAGGCTCTCTGAAAATCCCAACCAGTGACTGTAGTGAGGCGGGGTTCAGACTGTTCTCCCAATGTCAAGTGATAGGACAAGAGGAAAGGGCCTCAAGTTGCACTAGGGGAAGTTCAGATTGGATAACAAGAAAAGTTTATTTACTGAAAGAGTGATCAGGCATTGGAACAGGCTGCTCAAAGAGGTGTCAGAGTTACCATCCCTGAAGGTGTTCAAAAACCACATAGATACGGGACTTCAGGACAAGGTTTAATGGCAATTCTGGTGTTAAGTCAGCAGTTGTACTTGATGATCTAAGATATCTTTTATAGCTGAAACAGTTCCGTGAGAAATTGTCAGCATTTTTCACTACACCTAGAGAGCCTTAGAAAGCTAAACTTTCTAGGGCTCCCTTCCTTGTATAGTTCAAATTTTCGTGATCTGCTCAGGTTCGGATACTCACCCAGAAATGACAGCATCTCCCACATCATTATTAGTCTGTGCAGAAACCTCATGTCACTGCACACAGGTCTCGGTGGGAAGATACTACAAATCCAGCTTCAGCGCCTGCCAGCTGTCACAGCAGTCCCTTTGACAGCTTTGTATTCTGTGGCCCAATTCTTCATTGTTTGTAGGTTCATAAGTATTAGAGGTTCCTGCTCTGCAAGGGTTTGTCCCCTAGTCCAGCACAGCTTCTATGTGGACAGTAGCATGCACAGGTTTTATTGAATGTGCATCACTCTCCATGACAGTCTCTAGAGAGGACTTTGAAAAAGCATGTGGGAAGCTACTACCTGACACATCCCTACCCAGGCATAGCTGCACGATGTGCTCAAATACAGTTTCTGTGTGAAACTTTCATCCACTAGTCAGTCAAGACACTTGATGAAAGCCACTCTGCTCCCATTTAAATTGGTGACTTTTCAGGTTGTCCTGTTTTTTATTTCTGCTCCGACTATTGCCTTTTAGTTTGTTCTGTCTTGAAAGACTCATTGTCCTATTCTAATGACCTGTACTTTGAATTTTTTTCCTATGAGGACTTAATTTACTTAGAAATACTGAATATATTACAGAATAAGTACAAGTGGAAAGTTTTCCTTTTACCCTCAGCAACCTGAGGGCTTGACAGCTACAGGACCCAGAGCACTGGGAATATGAAAAATGGAAATACATGGCAAAGAAAAATAAAGAAAATATTTTCTGTACTGTAAACTGTTGCAGACAGAAATGTTTCATATTTTGCCTGCTGTCAATGTGTAAACATTGAACAACAAATCAATACCACCCAATGGTGAGAGCTTCTCTTTTTTTTTCATTTCAGTCTCACAGTGCAGCTCATGGTGGTGGTGGAAAAGCAGCAGTGTCAGAAGGCAATGATTTTAACCAGGATTACATTGCTCCTGCTCTACTTTCTTTCCCAAAACAAATTCATGGGAACTTTGAGGATTTAGTTTTACTTCTTCAAGAATCAGAACACAGTTATTTATTTTCTCTTTCTGCTTTGTATTCCTCCCCAACTATTCCTCTCATCACATTGCTGAAGGCTTTGTTGGTTTCCCATTTGCTTTGAACTTCAATTTCCAGGGACTTTGCCATGATGCCGTGGCTTCTCAGCATAGGAGGGATACCTACCATTTCCAGAGCTGAATAAGTAGGAAGAAAAAAAAAAAAAAAGATCATCTTCTGAGTGACCATGGTTTGTGTTAGAAACCCTTCTATTCAATCACTGCATTGAACAAGGGCAGATTTTCATCAAAAGGAAATACATTAATTAAAGTATTCAACAAAATAGTGGGTGAAGAAATGCATAACATTTCAGTTAGATTTTATACCACACTGAGCACTTTTCTGACCTTCATCTCCAAATGGTAAATGGAAATGCAGTTTTGGAAACCTACATATGTACTGATAGCACCACTTGATTGTTTCCTCTGCAATTCTTCCTAAGGGAAGAAAAAAAACCCCCTGAAAACAAAACCCCAGCAAAAATATGATACTGTCACTATATTTGCAGCTGATGCTGCTTAGAGACCAGGCCAACTAACACTAACAAATGATGATAATTAGGCTTGATTTGCATATTTAAATTGTCTTAATTAAACACTGATTCTCTAAACGTTTTAAGTCTGTAATCGATCTTTTGCAGGCTCTCTAGGTTATTTATATGATCTAATAAGGGCTGGAGGCTTTGTTAATGAGACCTCTATTTCCTAACTTGTATGCGTCAATGAGATTATGTCACTGGCAATTACAGAGCAGGCTGCTGTTAATAACCCACAAAACCTGAATGCTGGAATTTTTTTGTCTGAGGCTACATACATGATAAAACCTGCTGGTTACATTTTCTTTCCATGCAGATAGGGGCCCATGCCACAGTCCTTATTAGGGAAAAATCCCAGGAAAGGTATTTCACAGGGAGATTTTTGTCAACGTAAAACCAAGCTTGCGGTGTCCTGTGAGCTCTTTGAATAATGGATCTAATATTTACATGACATTGAGCCTAGTCATAACACATTTGGTCCCAGATCTAATCCTGGTGGCTCTGACAGGTTGAATTTTGTAAGAAATTTCTTTTAATTTAAGAGGTAATGCAATCATGTTGTAATTTTACAAGAGGTCTCTGAAAAGGCTTTCAGGAATTTTGCTTCTCTTTGATACCTCTCTCTTGTGCCACGATGTAAGCATTTTGGGAAAACAGTGCTAAAACAAAATTAAAAGCTCTTGTTTCTCAGGCTCTAACTGTTTTTGTCCTCCTCTGCCCTAAACGATCTTGTTAACCAACCAAAAACATTTTGAGAAAAGTGTTCATATTACATAGGAATACTTCTTTTTTTAAAAAAATCCTTTTAAAAAAAATTATTTAACTTACACATGAAGGACTGTGTATTTATGTATGCAGGTATATATGTATTTATAACTTATTATGACATTTGTTGTGACAACTGACATTATTCCTAGTAAAGATTTTCTGTTTCCAGCTCTCTGCATGTACTTCTTTGAAGGTAGCCTACATAGTTGCATACTTTGTAGATTTGTAAGTCCAGTCACAGGGTATGGTGCCAGCACTGGTAGATTCAGAAATATACTTATTCTTGTTTAATTTCAGCTGTTAAATTTATTGGGAAATGTGAATAAGCTTCCCAAAGCTAAAGCACTAGACTGGGCTTTTAATGATTAACATAATTTTTCTATGAAACGATCAATAATCTCTACAGAGCAGGTGGGACTTTCAAAACTGATCTTTTGCCTAATTCCTTTCCTACTGAGACTGAATACAAGTTTCTACTGGGAGCAGTGCTATGGTAAGAGTAATACTGGCAATCCTCAGACTGAAATTCAGCAAGGATCTTTAAGTGGGAATGCTTTGTGTAACATAAGTCAAGAGGATGCATTCATGCATCTCTTGGTTTGAGCATATGCATGTTTCTTGGCATAGGTAATTTCACATGCAATGAAACCTGACACCAAGTGGATGTTTTCTTCTTGCAAAGGCATTGCTAAGTGTCCTCATCCTGTGAGGGAAGCTGCAGTTAATTTTTTTTCTTATCTTCAGGAGACCTCATATCATTTTTATTTGGGTGTATATCCTTGTGGTGATGTAGAGCAAGGACAAGAAGGGTGATGCTTTTTCAAAAGAAATCTGTATTTCAGCTAAACGAGACTAAAAATACTTAAGACCCATCACATGTAAAGCATGCAGGTTTATGAGACACATAAAGGAATTTAACTATCCTATGACTGAGATACTGGGATAATAATTAAGTATTTGTGCTTTGGATGCCAAGTAAAACACCCTGCAGACTTAATAAAAAAACCCCACTCCTTTTCATTTCTCTCCAGACCTCCTTGCTTTACCTTCTTTTCTTCTCTAGAAAATATTTGTTTTGCAAATATTGACACGAATTTGATGTTGGAAAATTTAAAAAATCTAAATTTGAAATTGCAGGAGACCAAGAGAACTTTGTTAGGCACTTACAATCCCCTTTCTTCCTTTCATTCAGAATATCTGGACAATGTACGCAGTATGTAGAATCCATGGAGAGTACATTTGCAGCAACTGATTTTGACATTTTCTCCACTTCCACCAGTGACTTTCAAAATTTGGAAATCTAAAAGCTTTTAAAAATGGAGCTGGTTGGTTTTGGTTTTTTGGTGTGGGTTTTTTTTGTTGTTTTGGGGGTTTTTATGTTTATTTGTTTGGGTTTTTAGTCAGTTTGTTTGTTTGTTCCTTTAATTTCAATAACTTCTTTTTCCAATGAATAACTTCTCCAGTGTTTCTAGAAATACAGTCTGCATTCTACTCTCTGATCTCAGTCCCTCAGGTCAGCAGTGCTGTTATTCCCACAGCAGCATTAGTTGAAAAAAAAAAAAGGATCAAGGTTTCTTTGCTAAGACCCTTACTTTGGAGACTGCTCAGTCCCTTCCTGTTAGTTAATGGAGAAAATAGAGCTCAAAGAAGAACCTGACTTCAAGAGCACTATTCAGCAGTTTCAGGTTAAAAAAAGAAAACTGCACACACATTCTATTAGGCTTTTTTTTGTTGTTTGTTTTTTTTTTTTTTTTGGCTTTTTTTTTTTTTTTTTTTTTTTTTTTTTTTTGGTGGGAGGTGTTTTCTGTTGATTTTGGTTTGGCTTTTTTTTTTTTTTAATTTGTTTTTCTTGTTTTGGTAGTTTTCTCTGTGCATCTGCTATTTTAAATTTGGATGAGATGTATTTGGTGCCTTACGATGGCCAGAAGAGAACTCACAGTGTGAATGAGAGAGGTTTACAAATTTGTTTATACCAATAGAAGTAAACACTCTACAAATGGTTGCCAGACAAGTAATAACTTTGATCTTACTGGCTTGCCTTTGATATGCTGCCTCTTTGAAGGGAACAAATTTTTCAGCTTGTTTTTTGTTTTGTTTTCTTTATCTTATGGGATACCTTATTTATTCTATTTAATAATCATGGGTTTTATGTACCTGCTTTTGCCTCTATAACTTTTTTTAGTTAAAAACACTGAGCTTATCCTTTCTCTTGTTATGAAAAATAACCAGTGCTCTGGTATGAATTCACATAAGGTAACAGACTGGCATTTCAACAAAAAATTTATCTTCAGATTTTAGATACTCTGAAGTCCTTCAGACTAATACTTGACTTCTCATCTTCTAAGATCGGAAGGTAATACATCAGGTTGCTTTGTTAAGTTGATAATTTCTTAAGACTTCTGTTACAGGAGCAGAATTGGATTAGCAGGTAAAGAAACCCATTTTCTGAGTGCAGACACTAAAGACTGTGCACAGGAGTGGTAGATTCAATATGTAGAAGCTGTATGTCTGCAGAAACTGCACTATGTATGACTGAAGAACTTCTCTTGCCTTTGGTAACTGTCTTTGAGGCCAGATGTTGCTCACTTCTGAACAGGGGAAAAGTAAAAATTCTCGAAGCATGAAATTTAACTTTCAAATCTTCTACCTTTAAATGTGGGAAGGAAGAAAATGCTTCCCATGTGGCCCTCTCACTTTTTCTCATATATAATTACATTTTGTATTCATTGTTCTATTCTACTTCCACGTAATTTCATTTTCAAAGCCAACAGAATTTCTCTTGTATTTCTTTCCTATGCTTTCACTCCACTCAACTTTTCCAGTTATATTCCACCAGCAACTTCTACTCATTTATAATTCATCTTCCTGATCTTTTTTACATTAAAGAAATAGAGTTCATAATGCTTCTTGTTAGACCTTCCTACTAGGGCTTTGTCTTTCACGCATTACTCTCCTGAAAAGGGCTGGTATGTTTTGTAAAGCATTGGAATACCAAGTTAAAGTCTAGCCAAGGCATAAAATGGGCTGCCTAATTCTGTGGGGGAAAAGGCCATATTCCATGCTGAGAAGCCCGCAGTTAATGGGCTTCGGCAAATGAGATTTCCCTGGCTACCCCTGCTCTTGCACCGCTGATCCTTCCCTTATGGAACATTTAAACTCCAGGAATTATGTTGGATAGGCAGAATGCAATTACCAAATTTCGCTTTTTTGGTGCTGACAGGGTGATATATGTTCACCTGCCTTATGGATCCTTATTAAGATGCAGTAGCTTCTGTTACTGAAGCCATCTGCCAGCAGCAACCAGGGGAACAGTGGAAGAATTTCAGTATCTTTCAGGATTTTTGTTTTGTTTTGTTTTAAAGGAATGATGGGTCCAGCAACAACATTTTTCCATCTCCTTCCCTGGATGCTTTGTCATAGCCATATAAGTGGAGTTGTGCTCATATGTGATCTCTCCTTAGTAGGGATAACTTTTCTCTCTTCACAGAAGCATGTACAAGAAGGTATCTGCTTGCTACAAAGCTATTTTTCCTCCTAATATAACTAGTTTGCTTTCTCTTACAGGAGTTTAGTGAGGAGAGAATCCTACACAGTCATGTCTGTTTAAATACTGCCTGTGGTTACATGGTTCCACAGACTACAGTACAAAAATCCAAGTGTCAGTGGAAGACAAAAAGACAATTCACTTTCATCTCAAGAACAAAGCTGAGCAGAGGAGCTTTTTTCAACTTTTTTAATTCATGAAACATTTATCTTAGAGTCAGGTTATATTATGCTGGCAAGAATATAATCTGTCAGCATTTCTACTATAAACTTCTGGGTTTAGTGTTTTGGTTTTTTTTAGGAGAGCCTTGGAGGTTCACTTTGAACAGATTTAGCATGCAAAGTCTTGGCCTAGAAACATAGTTTTCCTCCCAATTAAGAAAAATGAGCATGACTGCATGATCAGTGCAAAAGGCGTAATAATGCTAGGTTCAGGTGAAAGTTCAGTTGCAGAAAAGTGAGATAATTCAGGAGTTGCAGAATGCAGAAAAAATGAGAATTAATCTTTTACTGTATTTTTAATAGGGGTTTTACTAACTCTGAAGTGAAAGGAAGGCTGGTCTGTGGTGAAAACATGATGTTAGGCTTAGCTGGCAGGCAGAACCATATTTCTAGTTTCTATTACCTACCAGCTTTAGAAAAACACTCTTTCTCAAGTTTTTTATGTTTCACAGTATGAAAGTTGTTATTTAAGTTCATACATTTTAAAGAGATTCAAAACTCTCTTTGAGATGTAGTGAATAATGTTTAAAAAAAAAAAAAAAAAGCTGTCTGTGAGAAAGGGAGATCACTGTAATATTGTAATAGGAAAGAGCCCAACAGCTGATGTAACGAGGCAGACAAAGAGCTGTTGCACGATAATTTTATTCCCCAAATACAGGATTATGAAACATCTGAGTAATGCTCTGGCTTTACCCTTGGTCTAACATAAAGAAACAGTCTTCTCTGCCTGATTTCCCCCCTGCCCCGGGATCTGTTCCAAGAAAGAACAACAGAAGCAAACTCCATGCTCGAAGGTTCTGTGCTTGAGCTTATTGAGTAAAACCTGTGGTAACAGATGGTAAAATTGTTTTCTGAATTTGTTGACTGCTTACTGTACAGAAACTGTACATTGTGCTTGCAGATGCCTCTGAGAGAGTAGCTGGGAGGTGGATGTGGGTTTGTTTTGCTTTGAGTAGTGCCCCCTGGATGAGACAGGATGGGGCAGATGGAGAAGAGAGCATCCCTTGCTGTGAGCAGCTGGGCTGGCCTTGTAGGGGAAACGCACGCTGGCTTTGTGTGTCTGATGCAGGAAATTGCTGAAGGGAGTTGTTATGGGCTGGACTGACAGAGACTACAGAAAAGAGATGTCTTGTAAAGGTAGAGGGAGTAAGTGTTTTTAGACTCTTTCCTGCAGTTTTTCTGTTTACCTGCCATGTTCCATGAAAACAATATATTTTTTCTCTTTCAAAAATTACCTTCTTATAGCTCGTGCTCTAATAAAGATATCCAAATCCCTTTTGATGTTTCCAGGGCACTTTTTTCAAGGCAGCAATGCAGGCAATTCCCCTACAGGGTGGAGTGACTTCAGAGCCCACAGTTCTGCTGAATATGTTACATTTCTTTCAGAGCTTACCAGTACGTTGCTGATGCAAATCAAGAGTAGATCAAGCAAATAGGCTATTTGCTATGGAAGGGTAATTAATTGATGTGAGATATGATTTTCAAAGATCAATACTGTTTATTAGTATTCAGTATTAATAATTCTTGCCACTCCGACCACTAATATTAATAATAATTGGTTCTTCACACAGTCATGGAAAGTTTATACAGATAACAACATAGGATCTAGAAATAACTAGCAATAATATATAACATTAATTGAACTCAACTGAACTGGGAGACAAGGTTCCTTCAGTTAATACACCACTTGCAGTTAATCGTGTCACTTGCCCTCTAGATGGACTCAAGGATCTCCTTTCTGCTTATGGCAGGAGGCAATTGGTGAATTACAAGAGGCTTTAAGTATTTACTCACAAAATTATTTCCCAACTGGTAGAGCTGGCTACAGCTTCAGACAGTACCCAAAGGCTTGGAGGGAATTATGTTACTGTCTTGTCATCTGCTAAGATTTCTGATTCTTCCCAGGCTTCACAGACTGCTGGGGGAATGAGGCAGACTATGTCTGAGCTGGTCCTGGCTCTCTGGATATCTGTGTATCTCTAGGACTTCCCATCTTGGAAGGACACTTTCACGTGCAGGCAAGATGTCTTGCAATGTGCAGTCTTGGCACAGTGTCATGCTGGCTATGCAGGCTGATTCTGTGAAGGCATTTAGAACCTGTTTCTGGTAAACTGGAGGCAGGAAGTTTCCAGGCAGTTCAGGATATAACAAGGCAGTAGTAAGCACAAATACAATGACAGACACATTGTGTCACCTGCTCATCTTCTTTTATTAATACAGCCCAAGACTAATGGGCCTTTGGACAGAGAATAGCCAATCAGAATGGCAGTTAGCCAAGTTTGGCCATATTATGTGAAGCCATAGGCTTGTTTACCCAAATTTGGGCAGAACACAGGCCTTGCAAAAGGCAACACTGTGTACTTTGTTTACCATAGGATGCAAAACAAGGATGGTGTTTGAGAGTACTCAAACTCAGTGGCTCCAGGTTCTTTGTCCTTTTTCCTGTGGTTGCTTCTCCCCAAAACAAAAAGAGGGGGAGCAGGGAAACATGTCTGGGCAAGCCAGGACACATAAGCCTATTTTGACCTGCTTAGGCCTACCACGATGTCATGAATAACACAAGGATTTGGGTAGGATTCACACTTTAATAGTGGACTTTGATGTTAAAAGTGTAGCACTTGGCCATACTAATCAAGGGAGACTGAGAGAAAGGTCAGGCCTTTCCCAGGGAGTCATGATACGCTGGACAGCACAATCACTTCAGGAAAAGTTCAATTCTAGTGCAGTGGGCTTTCCAAGTATTGCATTACTTGGCTTTCTGGGGAAAAAAAAAATTACTTATGTAAGATCAAAATTTTCATGCAAAACACGTTTTCCACCCCCCAAATAAACTAAATCTTTCATGAAAAACCTCTGAGAGATTTTGGTTGTTTTTAATAAAAAGAAAGAGGTAAACAGTTCCACCATTGAATGCTTCATGGTTTGAACACATTTTGTAGTTCAGTCTTTCTGAATGAACTTATTTCTTCCAGTTAATTTCTAAACGAACCACAAAATTACAAATAAATCTCTTTTCTGAACACTGTTTAGAGAAGTCTCATACTTGGATGTTGTCATCTAAAGGCTGTTATGATACCAAACTAATAAAACTAATTACATGCTGCACCTAGTATATTATGCTCAGCTTGATCTAATGGATTTGTTATCTTGGTTTTTGAACTTGGTAAAGTAAGTTCATTCATGTCAGACTTTCATCTATAGCAGAGCATTGAAATTCCAGAAAAACAAACCAGCAGAGTTTAAAAAACATGAGTAGTTTTTAAGTGATGCTTAGCAGTTTTTGGCTATGTGTTTTCTACAGAGGTGCTTGAATTATGGTTTGTTAGTTTTTTTTAGGAGGCTTTTTTTTGCTCTTTGCTACTGAAGTGGCAATTAAAATAACTGTAGGCAGATTCAGCTACTGTGTTATGTAGTTAATAGTTGAACACCATTCTACTGATGGAAATAAGCTGTAGTGTATAGCTTATATATTAATACATATTAATACATCTTGTCACATTTAGTTGCTGTATGTCTATATGGGCAAACCAGGAAGGATTTACAGCAGAATTTCACTATTGATTCTGAAATCTTAGGCTTTGATCCTGTGAAAGTAAGAATGAAAAGCCATTTACATTTAAGTTCGTTGTTTAACTACCTTTGCAACAGGATTACTGTTCACAGATCTGTAGTTCCAAAGATGAAGTTGCTTTTCTACTGAATTATATTAAAAAAAAAAAAAGAATTAAAAATTTTCTTTATCCAAAGTATTTTAGATAACTTCAGTCCAAGGCAGGCTATTAATGGTTGTGCTCAGTGGAAGCTGAGGGGTTGATAGACTCCATAATATAGTGCCATGGTGTTTCTAAATACTGATTATAATGCTAATTTCTGTGTTTCAAAGTGTAAAATTATGCACATGTGCAGGTGTGAATAATCTTCTTTTTAAAAAAGCAGAAACTACTAACAAACCAACAAAACTCCCCAATCTCAATACTGGAGACCATTTAAATTCTGTTTCCTTTGAATGTTGCTATTATCTGTGTATTTTCTGCAGAGGAGGATTGTGTGGTTATTAATGTAATGGGGCACTAGCTCAAGTGAATAGACCTGAAATCTCCTCCATTAATATTTTAATCAAGATCTGATGAGTCAGTTAACAATAATAATGTATTCTCCATACTTTACCATCCTTTATACTTCTAAAGGAGACTCGATATACCCTATGGGTTAAATGTGGAAAGGAATGAGCTTTTTTACAGCTGCTGAGTTCTGGTCTCATGATTTGTTGTTTCTCTTACTCTAGATTTGAGATAATGTTTTCTCTGTCAGTGGGGTAGTAGTGAGACCTTGAAGGCAGCAGCAAAGTAGCTCAATTTTCCCTAACTGACAACTCCTCTGACATTAAAACGAGGTCCTCCTTTTTCCTCTGCAGTTTTCCTTGTGATCCCAGATCTTTACCCTTGCTTGTCCTGAACCTTAGAGACGTTCAGTTAAATGACAGATGCATACAGCTGCATCTTGGATGACAAGATGCTGTTAGTAATACAAGAAACACTTTTCAAAGTGCACCAGTGAAATTCCTCTGAAGAATAGGTGCTCAAAGGGAAATTAAGCCAGGAATGCATACACCCTGTTCACTTAAAGCAGGGGTCCTGATGATGTTTAGTAGATTGTTTTATAAATACTCAAAAGCATAATGCATGTGCAAAAGCGACATCATAAACTCACTGCTAGCCTCTTAGAGCTGAAAGCTCAGTGCTGTCCTAACCTGCACTCTGATACTATTTATTACTGTTTGATTTTGCTGGGACATTACAGCTAAATAGTTAAGTCTTATGGTTTTATGGCATCTCAGCATTTCTAGTGTTGATAAAGAAAACACTGTGCATTGAGTGAAAATAAAGTGGTACTTTGGAAATTAAGTTTCAGGAAAAGTGTTGAGAGACACCATACAGAACCATTGCCTTTATCTAGCTTTTGTGATTATTACTACTATTAGCAAAATCCTTGCCAGGTGTTTTATAGTGACCTGATGTATGGAAGGGAAATCAGAAAGCTCACATTCATTTTGTAGCATGACATTCATGTGGTTTCCTGTTTGTTGTTGGTTGTGGGAGTCAGTTCGTTTTTTTTGTTTTGTGATGGCATGCTTTTTCTGTGTTTGTTGAAAAGTTGCTGTCTATGTATTACTATTTGCAAATGCCATGCCCTGCTGAGCAAAAGCTGTTATTTTACAAGGGCTATTCTTTACATGCAAAGCACTCACCAAGATTTTGGTTTATTACCATAAACTGGGTACAATTGGTAGTGTTTGATTTTTATTTTTTTTCCCTTACTGGACTGCTCAGACGTGTTTAGTTATCTTTGCCTCCCATTATGTTTTTTATCAAATTTGTCTGGCAGTGCCTTGGTAATTTTGTGTAATCACATATCTATTCCAACAGTAAATTTATACTTGGATAATAATTATTTGCATTTTATTTATATGAGGATTTATTGGCTCATATTTTATTATTCAGAAACTGTGTAAATGCATACGTTTTTTTTGCGTGGGGTTTTTTTTTAGCACTTATTCCTCCTGTAAGTCTGTTGAAAACTGTTGGAGGATTCAAAAACCGTGCCGAGGGAGCATTTTTGTGCTTAAACTGAATGGTGTCCTTGCTCTTAAGACAGTGGATTGGTTTTAATTGTTCTGAGCCTTCTATTCATGTTTGTTTTGCAATCCTTCTATAAGAATACTACGAATTTCCTAATTTGAGCTCAGTAATGTATGTGGTCTTGAAGGGAAGTTCTGAGAAGCAGAGTAAATGAGAAGTACAGCAAGATACAAAGCGCTGTTTGCTAAAGTAACCTGCTGCCATGTTTTGCTGACATGTTTTAACCAGAGGAAATTTGTGAAATATTAAATGCTTAGTATTCTAATGCCATGTGATCAAGACTGGAAAGAGACTCCTTGGTCTTCAAGTTCAGGCAAAAGATCACATGCAGGAGAAGGTGATTTATTTCCACATTTTCCTAACAGCTTCTTACAATGTAAGAGATTATTTTGGGGTGGTTTTTTGTTTTGGTTTATTTTGGGTTTTTTGGTTTGGGTTTTTTTTTCCTGATGGTTTTGTTGGTTTGGGGTGGGATTTTTTTGTTTTTTGTGTTGGGGGTTTTTTTTGGTTTTTTTTTTTTTTTAATCCCCACTATTTGGAGCTTTTATATCTCAGTGTTTGAGAACTGTCTTCTAATTTCCAGCTGAAATTTATCTGCAGATAGTGAATGGCCATATGTTTCTGCATCAACACTGCTCTTCAACTTCAATAGGTTTTTTCCCTCTTTGCTCTTAACCCTTGAGATATTTACAACAGGAGTCTAATCTGCTTTAACTGCTGTTTTGTTGAACTAAGTGATTTGGGGATGTAATATGAACCACAGAATATTATCGAGCAGTGTCTCTCCCGAATTACTTTGTGGTCAAACCTCATTAACTACTTTCCTGAAAGGACTTGTTGCAAACATTGAGAATACACTGATAAAGCATGCTAAAGATAAAAAATGTAGGAGGTTTTATCAGTGAAAAGGAGAATTCAAATATCTGAGAGTAGGAGTGATTCCTGTTTTAATTATTTTTTTCCCCCTTTGGATTGGGAAAATGAAAATGGAATTAAGCTGATGGAATAAACTCTAAAAGCATGACAGATCTATAATTAACCTATGATGCCTCTGCTCCCAAGAGATAGATTGAAGCTGCAAGAAGTACAAAGAAGGACTGCTAGAACGAGTAGAAGAATTTTAGATCTTGGTTTTGTGTTTTTCCATCTCTTCAGGAAAATGCAATGAACTATATTTCCAGTGTCAAGAAAATGTTTTCTTAGAGTGAAAACTTGTCCTTTGGGTTATGATTATGGTGCTTAAAGTGAAACTCTTTTAATAGAATCTATTTTTGTTACTGTTATGCATGAAGCCAGTGATTTTTAGTGAAGTGTATCTATTTCAATACCTGTGTCTTCTCATCTTGAAGACTTCAGGTTTATTAACAGGAGATATTGTGATTGAATGTGTCCTGTACTGACACAAATCAGGTATCGGTGATGACATCTGACATATGTTACTGCACTATGTAGGTCACTTATGGCCTAATGTGGAAGATGACAAAAGATAATTAATTTTGATTTCATGCTTGTAATTCCTTAAGGAAGACTTTAATGGTGTGTATGGAATATTGAAAGACATGTACTGAATCACTGCCCAGCAGCAAGAGCTCAGTCTTTTGGAAGCAAGCAGTCATTACACCTTCTAATTCAAACCCTTCAGCAAGGCAAATGGCTTTGTTTTGTTTTCATTTGTCTGGGGTTTGTTGGTTGGTTTGGTGGTATTTGAATGCGCCTTTTCTGCTAACTATTATGTGAAGAATATATATCCTTAGTAATTATGAGAGATTTTCCTCTTCTGGCAACCAAGAGCTGTTTCTTAGCACACAGATTACCTTGGTTGGCATATGGCGATTAAAACAGAATCCTTGCATTTACATGGCTATAGATGTATCACTATACTTTATTTAGTTATTTTCTTTTTATGTTTAATTCCTAGAGTCTCTGCATTTACATGTTCTGTGGTGACCTGCATTCCTGTAGCCATGCTGCCTTTGATGTGGAGGTAAGTTCTGTGTATGTACTTCCCTTTGGCTTGTTTTAGTCATCATATTCCTTGCTCTGCTAAATACTGTCATGTATTTTGATGGCATAGGTACCTCAGTAGTGGAATTCAGTATTGGTAATGACTTCCAGATCACTTCAGTCTGGCACACACATACTAACCAGAGCAGGGTCTCAGACACTGTCATAATAAAGCTGTCTCCTCTTTGTGCCTACCTCCTTTGACCAGTGCCATTTTCCTTCATTGTGGTAATTTAGTTATTTTAGTGAAACTTGTTAGAATTAGTTTTGGGATTTGTTCTCTAAAAAGAATAATTTTTATTTGAATTGGTGACAGATTGTGGTCTGAATGCCTGTTAATTTTGCAAGGGAAGTAATTTTTTTCCAAAATGGTTCTTTGAGGTGATGTGAAATACTCTGAAATTATCGAAACACTTCTGAAGAACTTCCAGTTCTTCTGGCCACACTGCTCTTTAAAACTGGTGTGGACGTGGTGAGGTATGTGCTGATTTCTGTTACCACTTGCTCTCTTTTCTCTCAGTGACCGTCTTTCCTGAAAAAAAAAAAAAAATCTCTTAAGTGTTTCTTCTCCCTGTGCTCTCACTGCCATTTTTGTTACAAACTGAACAAGGTACTGATTTTTATTATAGGAGATTCTAAATACTATCCACTTAGTTTCAGTACCAGCTACTGCTTTACCAACTGCATATATCAACCACACCTGTTTATTGAGCAAACTAGTGCTTGATGTATCACAAAGTGTGAGACAGGCTTATGACAAGAAGGGGAATAGCAATTTGCAAGGCGTCTCAATTCTTTATTCCCCATGTGCATATCTGTATCTTTGACTGGCACAACCTACCTCTCAGTATATTTGAAACACTGTGAACAATGAGCATTTAACATTAGCAAGAATTGTGAGGGAAGTAGTTTAACAATACTACAGCACTGTTACATGAGCCTCATGCTCCGATGTGACCTGTAATGATTAGCAGGAAGCTGAAAGACTATGTGCTGATAATCTTCCAGATAAGCATGTGATTTTGATAAAGAATATTAAATTCTAGGCTGACATTATTGGTTGACATTTTCAATGATTGTATTAGTAAAAATGGAAACTTCTAGCATAGCATTGATTATACTGAGTGAGGGACATAATTTCAAAAGTTACAATTGCAATTATGCAAAAACCCTCCGTATTTAGTGAAAAACTACTGGCAAACGAGTTAGTTTAGTTGGTCCTGATATGTACGAGGTGTTTTGACTGACAGGGGTTTTGTTAGGAGGTGCATTGTTTGTGAGAAAAGAAAGAGGGTTATAGAAGAAAATATTGTATCCATATTTTGCTTCTTTATTTTCAACAAAAATTTAATGGGAAAGATTTTGGAAACGGATCATGGACTATGTGGACAGAGGTGTCACTTCCAGAGTGGCCAACAGGAAGCCTAGTGGCTAGACTTGGTCAAAGGAGTTTTGCAGACAAGAATTTGGTGGAAAAGTCTGGTTTCTTAAGTCTGAAATGGCAAAACCAAAGGCTTATTGTGGACAGAATCCTACCTGGACTGATTTTAATATGTTATTGTTACGGGTCTGCAGATGCTCTACTTCATCAGAAGCCTTATGTAAAAGATCAGACTCCGTGGGTGCTGTGCTGTGACAGTGAAAGATCCCAAGAGATTCACTCCTTTTTGTGCTTAAGATATGGCTCCATTTAATTAGGTTTCTAAGTCACTTCCACAGGCTTGTGATAGCCTTTTCTCAGGCTGGTTGGTGCCCAAAGGAATTTTGAAGGAACATTAAATTCTAACCACACAATGGCCTGCAGAGAAAACGCAAGAACAAAGAACAAATTTCCCAGTTAAATCAGAGAGCTATCCAGGCAGTGTCCAAAAAAATTATGGGATATTTTAGGAGATTATATGAGAAAAAAGAAAAAAAGAATAATACATTTCTATAAATTGAATAAATCCTCATTAAACTCTGTGAAACTGATTATATCTGAGTTATTTACTATACCACACTTCTGAAAATGTAGTTAATAGGCTTTTGTTAAGTGAGCAACATTTACAGCCAGAAGTTTAATAGTGCTCATATTCCATAATTAGCCATTTCTCTGTGGAACATAACTGCCAGTTTGGCACCTGAAATGTGGCCATTTGTTAGGGGCTGCCTTGCTGGGACACAAGCCCTCTGGAGAATCTGGGGGGTTGACACATTCCCTGGATAGAAATTTCTGTAGTTATGGTTGTCAGGACTTAAAAGATACTAATTTCAGTAGTGTATAAATTATGTGGTTTTCCAACATGTTTCTCTGCCCGTGGAAAGTTTGAGCAAAATCCATATGGCAGCTTTTGAACTGAGGATGTAGAAAAATGCATTTTTAAGATAAGTTAATGTTACCATCTCTAGTTAATGTTACCATCTCTTTTCCTCCCATCCCTCCATAACACAACTAACTTTGCATGGAAATGTTTCATATATGTCTTTTCTACTGAGAGCTAAGCCTTTGAGTAGGAGCATGTGCATGTGCTTGTAAAGATGGTTTTTTGGAGGCTCTTGTGTGTGCTCCCATCCTCTTCAAAGCTCTGAGTATAGTGACAGACACATGTGAGCTTACCTTTCATGGAAAAGCAAGGCTACCCACTCCAGAGAAAGCCAAGTGAGACTGCATCTAAGAGACAAAGCAATTTCCCCATATTTTGCATGTTACTGTGATCTGAGATGAACTCATTTACTTGTTGGATTCCATGACTGAACAAATGTAGACTCTGTGTGCAGAAGGTGGTGGAAGGACCCCTATTGCTACCAAAGCACCTACAGTTGAATGTCAAGGCAAGGATGTCCAAGTCAGCCCTGTCCCTCTCCTTTTGCCTGGTGGAGAATTATGGAGATGATACTGTGTGTCTGCATAATTCATGCAAAGATGAAAATTCAAATCAGTACCATTTTTACATTAGTACTTGGGTTTGATCAAGAGCTAGGGGAAAACAACATCACTTTGTACAATAGAATTAACCCCAAGAATTTTTGGAATACAAAATACTTTTGGAATTGCAGTTTATATTAGGAAAACCTAAAAGACTATAAAAAGTATGCTTGATAGCTACTGCTCTATACTTCCTCCCCACGCCAAAATGTGAGCAGCATTTAGGTCATCGTTCCATTGATTTACTGAAGGACAAATAATGTCAGACAGTTTTTAAACAAAAATGAAAATTCAGTTTTGTTTACTTCTTCACCAGTCCAGTTGGATGTCAGCTACCATTTAGCTGGGCCAATAATATTGATATTTGATGTCAGTTCTTATTCAATATTGTACCCAAATGATGCAAAAGTCAGATCTTTCTGATTTTTCCCTTGGACAGCCAAATAAAACCAGGGATGTCTGACTGTATCTAGCAGATACAAACAAGAAAAGAATAGAATACAAAATAAAAAGCTTATCTGCTTTTACTGTTATTTATGTATTCCAAGTGTTCATCTCTTGCATAAACTCAAAGCCAGTTACTTAAAAAGGTTACCTAGTAATATCAAATGTGTTCAATTATACATGCAAAAGGGCTAATAGGTTCTTCCTCTAGTTTATTTCTGTCTCCACGCATAAGAAATATAATTACAGGACTGAATTACATTTTAAATACAAATTTTAGTTAACCGTTTTCAGGCCATCAAACACTGTTAGAAGTAAAATAAAACATTTATTCTGTCTCTGTGTCATGGTGAAGAACAGAATCTGCATCAAAATATCCTCACTGTATTTATTGGCAAGAAATTCTTTCTGATAATAAGTGAAACTCTCAGAAAAATGTACTGGAATATCATTGCACATCCATTCTCTGAAATATTTATTTTATTACTTATTTTTGGAAGTATTTTTCCTGGAATGCTCTCTTCCATTGGCCCAGCATGCTGTTTAAAGAATTCCCATCATCTCTGATGTTACTGTTATTCACAGTGCCTGTTTTACACGTTATGTGTAGACCAGATAAGATGTTCTGAAACCACTCTAGAAGAATTGGGCAGAGTCATCTTTATTTTGATCAGTTTAAATATTCCCGTTACCCAACTCAGATACCCATGTGTTTAATGTAAAAGTCTGGAAAAACCAAGAAAGAATATGTCTATCAAATATCCTAAAATTATAGAATCATAGAATGGTAAGGTTGGAAGGGACCTCAAGGATCATCTAGTTTCAAACCCCTGCCATAGGCAGGGACACCTCCCACTAATACAGCTTACTCAAGGCCTTGTCCAACCTGGCCTTGAACACATCCAGGGAGGGAGCAGCCACAACCTCCATGGGCAACCTGTGCCAGTTCCTCACCACTCTCACTATAAAGAACTTCCTCCTAACATCTAGTCTAAAACTTCCCTCTGCCAGTTTAAACCCATTGCCCCTTGTCCTGTCATTGCAAGACCTTGTAAAT
>VWZE01020747.1:10285-21560 GCA_013396675.1 Eubucco bourcierii
GCTCCCTCATCCTCAAAGAAGTTTTTCTTTACCTGTAGATGGGATTTCCTGTGCTGTGGTTTGTGCCTCTTGACCGATCAGTGGCCACCCCTGATAAAAGCCCAGCCGCGTCCTCATGACCTCCCTCTCTTTAGGTCTCTGTGTGTGTGTGCATGCATAAGCATTTTTAAGATCCCCATCCCCTGTCCAGTTCTTCATCTGTAAAGTGGATAGTGGGCAGCTGAGCCCTTTTTCCACACAGCAGATGTAGTTAGGAAGAAAAAAAATACCAACCAACCAAACTAAAACAAATCCCTCCCTGCCCCACCCCCACCAAAACAAAAAAAAAAAAAAAAAAAGAAAAACCAANAAAAAAAAAAAAAAAAAAAAAAAAAGGAAAGAAACCCCAAAACTGAAGTGGCAAAGGCAAGTATTGGAACCTTGTTTGACCTTCCTTTCCCTTGGGTTCTCTCCTTGCTGTCATTCCTAGCTACCTTGCAAAGCCAAGATATTAATGCATCTGTATGAACTCACAGAATGATGGAGTTGTTTATGTTGCAAGAGACCTCGAAGATCACCAGATCTGTTAATCAGCCTAAGACCACTATGGCCATCAAAGCGTGTCCCCAAGTGCCATGTCCATATGTTTCTTGAACACCTTCAGGAGCAGTGAGTCCATCACCTCTCCCTGGGCATCCTGTTCCAGTGCCTGGTAACCATCCTGATACTTGCCTTAGAAAAGAGCACTGGTATGAAGTGCAGTGCACCTCTGTACACCACTGGCAGATTTGAGTTATCTTAGTGTTGTTTTTTCCAGTAGTGGGGGTGGGAGGAAGAAGCAGTTGCCTTCAAATCAGTTGCAGTGGGGAGGGAAGAAGTGCAGATTCTCTTCAGCCTGGGTAAAGTGAATGCAATGTGCAGCATTTAACCAATAGCTCATCAAGGAGAATTCAATAAAAGGTTAACTTCTACATTCATTTCAACTCATGAACAAAACTGAAGAGCCTTTTCTGTTAATCCCCTTACTGCTGCACAGAGAGTTTCTGATAACCAGAGGACTTTGGGTCCAGATGTTACCCAGGATCCTGGAGGAAAGCAATCTTGGATGGTTTCCCCAGTTGGGGTAGTTTTGTAGCTTTAAGAACAGCTTGCATGTGTTTTGTATGAGTGCAGGATCACCTGCCAAGCTTGTGTCACAATGATTTAGAGGTTTTTAAAAGACATCCCTGCTGTTCATTTATCATAAAGCATCATAACAACGTTTTCATGTACAACTTTGATGTTATGGCAGTGTTCGTGGGAGTTTTCTTGTCTTTTTAGGAGGCATGAGACAAGAGGATGAAGGCAACTGCCCTCAGCCTGTTACTATTCTTTTCAGACAATGATGACAATGAAAAAAAAAATTTTTTTTTTTCCAGGCAGGAGGGGTGGACTTAGATGATCTTTTGAAGTCCCTTCCAAACTGTAATGTTCTGACATTCCGTGACAGTGACTGTAGACATGAAGATTTTCTGTTTAAGTTACAAAGACTTGATAAAGCTAAAACACTCTTTGCATGTCAGTTAGAAGGTATCTTCCAGTGGGGGGGGGGGGGAGAAAAAAGGGGCTTTGGGATAAATTTTTGCTTCCCTGAAGCTTAAAATCTGACAGTGTCATGTGGAATCATAGAATTGTTGAGCTTGGAAAAGGCTTTTTAGAACACCACTTTTAGCTGTTAACACTGCCAAGATGTAAAGGGTTAACCTCTCTTGGGGGTGGTCTCAACCTGACCTAAGTCCTCCTGACTCCTCCCTGGGGTTGGTCTGAACCTGACCCCAGGTGTAGTGATTAGCCCATTCCCACTTCTTTTCTAGACGCCTTATAAAGACAGAGTTATTTGCTGTTTCTCTTTGACCTGCCTGCTTGCCAGCAGATCTTCCACCACATTGGGTGATTCTGTGCTCCACAACCCTCCCTGGGCAACCTCTGCCAGTGTCTCACCACCTTCACTGCACAGAACTTCTTCTTAACATCCAGTTTAAATCTTCCCTCTCTTTAATTTAAAACCATTGCTCTTGTCCTAGTGTTGTATCTGCTTTTCACAAGTGTCTTCCCGGGTTTTCTTGGAGAGCCATCTTTAGGTACCAGAAGGCTGCTCTAAGGTCTCCCTGGAACTTTCTCTTCTCCAGGCTGCACAGGCTTAACTCCTTCAGCTTGTTCAAGTCATTCAGCTGTCTCTTCCCATCCAATGCCTTGTTCCTGTGCCATTTAAGAGTCAAGATTTTTCTACACTTTCTGTGATAGGAGAGAATGAGTAATGTCACTTCAAAGCATGCTGTGAGTGACTCAATGCATGAATGGAATGTGAAAATCAGATTTTTTTTTTTCTCCCCTCTTTTCATTTCTACCTTGGTAACAAGCTGCAGTTTGTTTCTCTCTTGCCATAATTACAGAGTTTAGTGGGATTGTTTTGCTGAATTTTGTTTAAACCCAGGCTAAGCCTTAGGGGGAAAAAAAAAACCACCAAACAAACAAACCAAAACTAATTTAGAACCAATGAGGAAAAAGAAGCAATGTAATCAACCTGCTGGAGTTTGAGATGCCTCAGAAACAAACCTGCCTTAGAATTTTTGAATTTTGTGCTTAGAATATTTTTGGTGCTGCCTGGAGGGTAAGTAGAGCATGAGTTATGGCTCCAAAAAGGAAACATCTGTGGCGTCTTTGTCTGTTTGTTTGTTTGCTTTTTCAGGGATGCCAAATCCAGCCTTTTGGCTTCATTATCCCCTTGCTAAAACTGCTGAGGAATAATTGGAGGGAACAATCCAGAAGGGCTTAGTGAAATACTGTTTGTTGTATGATTGCATTGGCTCCTATTGTTGTAGTAAGACTCAATTGTTTGGATTTTTTCCAAGGCTCAGTCTTCTCATATAATAGCTATAATATATCTCCCATATAATAAGAGCCAAGAAATAGCCTCTCCTGCTCCCTTTTAGCACACTCCATTTTCCTGCAAGGCAAGCACATTGCAAGCTGCACTTGTCTTCTGCTACAGTAGTCACTAAAAGTTTATCCTGGCTAGGGTTGGCTGGAGAGCAGCTCTGAGGAGAGGGACATGGGAGTGCTGGTGGAGAAGCTCAACAGGAGCCAGTAGTGTTCACTTGCAGCCCAGAGAGCAACCAGAACCTGGGCTGCAGCAGGAGAAGTGTGGGCAGCAGCCCCAGGGAGGTGATTCTACTCCTCTACTCTGCTCAAGTCAGACTGAAGCCAGTTCTGGAGCCACTGGGACAAGAGGGATGTGGAGATGCTGGAGCGTGTCCAGAGAAGGGCCACAAGGATGCTCAGAGGGCTGGAGCTGCTCTGCTGTGAGGACAGACTGAAAGAGTTGGGGCTGTGCAGTCTGGAGAAGAGGAGGCTCCCAGGTGACCTTCTTGTGGCCTTCCAGGATCTGAAGTGGGCTACAAAAAAACTGGGGAGGGACTTTTTAGGCTCTCAGGGAGTGACAGAACTGGGGGGAAAGAAACAAAGCTGGAGGTGGGGAGATTCAGGTCGGATGTGAGGAGGAAACTGTTCAGCATGAGAGTGGTGAGAGCCTGGCAGGGGTTGCCCTGGAGCTGTTTAAGGCCAGGCTGGATGAGGCTGTGGGCAGCCTGATCTAGGGTAGGGTGTCCCTGGCCATGGCAGGGAGGCTGGAACTGGCTAATCTGTGTGGTCCCTTCTAACCCTACCTGGTGCTATGATTTTAGGATTAATCCCACTCTTAGAGGAACACTAGTGTGCCCTGCTTTGTAGGGACTCTTATCCCAAAGCTCTTCTGCTTCACAGTCCCTTAAGATGTACATTGAGAGGTGCAGTTCTATATTTGCAAATTTGAGTTTTCTGCTCTGTGGGTGGACCTTGCAGAAAGGCATGCTTGAGGTTAAATAAAGAACAACTCATGAGGCTTGGAATCCTAGAATTTTCTGTGGCATCTTCTGCTTTTGTCATCTGAGTTAGCTTTGACTTTTCTGATGAAAATTGAAGCATTTGGTCTAACATTTTAATAGAATAGTTGCAAAACTTAAAATATTTTAGCCTAATTTCCTGCTTCTTGCCAAGAACAAAACCCCTTTGATTGTGTGATTAAGCCATGAATGTCTTCACTGGGTTGGGAAACTTTTGGCATCAAATAAATGTTTCCCCATGAGAAGAGTCAAACATTGAAACCATCTCCCATGTGAAGCAGAGGACTCCCAGATACTGAAGAGTTTTAAGATTCAGCTTGACAAGGTCCTGGTTTATCTCATTTCAACTAGACTGTTATCAAAAACAGGGTGGTGAGACACTGGCACAGGTTGCCCAGGGAGGTTGTGGCTGCTCCCTCCCTGGAGGTGTTCAAGGCCAGGTTGGAGGAGGCCTTGACTGAGCTGTGCTAGTGGGAGGTGTCCCTGCCTATGGCAGGGGGTTGGAACTGGATGATTCTTGAGGTCCCTTCCAACCTTCCCATTCTATGAAAAAGACTTGGCCCAAATTGACCCTTGGGTTCTCTTCCAACCTGATGTTCTGTGATTCTGTGGAATTGTAGTGGGCTTGTAGTTAAATCTTTAAAATAATATGTTCCCATGAGGGAGGCATCTGTTCAGCTGCACAATATTCCAGAATGTGAAGTGTTTGAGTTGCAGAGATGATGATATGTGGTGAGTTCCTCCATGTGTAGCACAGGAATCAGCACAGAATCACAGAATGGTGAGATTGGAAGGGACCACAAGGATCATCTAGTTCCAACCCCCTGCCATAGGCAGGGACACCTCCTGTTAGAACAAGTCACTCAAGGCCTCCTCCAACCTGTTGCTGAACACCTCTAGGGAGGTTGTGGAGCACAGAATCACCCAATGTGATCTTTGATCACATTGGGTGATTCTGTGCTCCACAACCTCCCTGGGCAACCTGTGCCAGTGTCTCACCACCCTCACTGCAAACAACTTCCTTCTAACATTCAGTCTAAATCCCCCTCTGCCACTTCAAACCCATTGCTTCTCATCCTGGCATTGCAAGACCTTGTCAGTTATCCCTCCCCAGCCTTCCTGTAGCCCACTTCAGATCCTGGAATATGAATTAATGCAGCATATAATAAATGTCTATATTTAAACATTTTGATGTAGCAGCTTTACAATAGGGAGAGGGGGAGGAAAAAAAAAGAACTGGAAACTTCCTTTTCAAAAGCTTGCAGCTGAAAATACCAAACCTAAATCCCCCAGCATTAGTGGAAATGCTAGGAGAAGCCTGCCAAGAGGGGGACCTTTGCTGAATACACACTGTTCAGATCACAGCAGGGCTTGTTATTTATACTAGTTAAGTGGCAGGGCTGTTTGCTTGAGAATGCAAGCTCTTAAATGTATTATAGCTTGCAATATGAAATGCCAGCTATTAGTGCAGTCCTCCAGTGATAACTCTCAGCAACCTGCCAGAGGAGCTCTGCAGAAGTATGCCATTTAGTGAACATGAAATACCATGGGAGGAACAAGAAGAGTGGATGTGGGCCTGGCTAGGCAAAGTGTCTCTAGATTTTTGAAGGAGCAAGGCACAAGAGTCTCAGCTGCTTCATTTCTGGTCTGAATCTGTGGTCACTGAAAAATGTTGATCCACTTTTAAGGTTATGGGAGTCAACTTTGACAAAAGAAGCTGAGAGGGTGCACGGCTTTGAGGTTGGAAGTACCTCAAAAGCCATAAGCTGCATGAGATAATTGTTATTGCCTCTCCTTGATGAATAAGAACCTGCTCTTAGGTGCAAGGCTTAACATGTACAGCATCACAGGCTGTTAGAGGCTGGAAGGAGCCCCTGGAGGCTCTCTTATCCAATCCCTTTGCAAAAGCCACTTAGACTGGGCTGCTCGTCTCCAGGTAGCTTTTGGATAGCTCTGAGGGTGGAAATGCCACAGCTTCTCTGGACAACTTGATCCTGTGTGTGCTGGTTTGAGGCTAATTAGAATATTTTAATAGAGAAAATGACACTGTAGGTTGTGAAAGGAAAAAACATCATGATGTCTACTTCACTCATACATTTGCTAAGAAATTGTTTGGGAACAATAACCAAAACATTAGTAAATGAGTCTCTGTCTGGCTCTTGCTGGAACAGGAGCTGCTGGGGCCGTCTAGCAGCTTCTGCCTCTAACTACTCTGCCAATTAATCCTCACTAACCACTTTTCTTCTAAGCCCCCTGGCCCGTCCTCCTAATTTACCTTGCATGTAAGGCAAACCTTGGGGTAAGGTACAGGGGTTGGGAGAAGGTGGAAGGGTGGTTGGGAGCCCCTCCTGGGGTCTCTGATTTNGATGTAATTTTTCCCCTTTTTTTTTTTTTTTTTTTTTTTTTTTTTTTTTTTTTTGCAGCTGTGTTTGGGAGGTTTTGTTTGTTTTGGTGGTTTTTTTGTTGTTGTTTTTTACATTTTAAATCTAGATACTGTTGTGGTTAGAGCTTTGAAGTTATGCTGGCAGCTGCTTGTTGACTTCCATGTTGATAGTTCAGAGGTGATGAGGTATAACTGTAAGAATGTTAATTAATCATTGGCATTAGGGTGTTTAAATTACAATTACTACTGCATCCTATAGCCTATCCCTTTAGAGTTTGTTTTTTTTTTTTTTTCCCCTCTATCCCTTGTACTTAGATACAGGAATGGATGGCAGAGCCCAGAGACAACTTTTTGTTGTCTTCTGTGGGGTTGTAGAGACCTATGGTGTAAGTTTACAATGCCATGGTGGTTTTGCTATCACAATCTTGCCAAAACAGTGTCAAAAGAGGGTAATCTATTCTTTAATATTTGGGCTACCAAGTCTTTGCTTTGGCTATGTGCTTTCTAGGCTTACTCTGTCAAGTGGGGTGCTTTTTAGTTTGGAGAGGGGGAGACCTCACAAAGGGGTCAGCACCAGGAGGCTGGAGCCAGCCTCTTCTTGGTGATGCCCAGTGGCAGGACAAGAGGCAATGGGTGGAAGTTGATGCAAAGGAGGTTCCATGTGAAGCTGAGGAAGAGTTTCCTCACTGTAAGGGTGACAGAGCACTAGAACAGGCTACCCAGAGAGCTTGTGGAGTCTTCCTCTCTGGAGGTATTCCAGAACCATCTTGATGCATTCCTGTGTGATCTGCTCTGGCAGTAGGGCTGGATCAGATGAGTTTTTGAGGTCCTTTCCAGCCCCTCTCATTTTGCAATTTTATAGTTTTCAGACAGCAGCTGTTTGCATTTGCAGGATGCTAGAAATCTTTGTCCCTTTTAACTGGTAGTCGTTGAATCATAGAATGGTAAGGTTGGAAGTGACCTCAAAGATCATCTAGTTCCAAACCCCTGCCATAGGCAGGGACACCTCCCACTAGCACAGGGCACTCAAGGCCTTTTCCAACCTGGTTTTAAACATCTCCAGGGAGAGAGCAGCGACAACCTCCCTGGGCAATCTGTGCCAGTGTCTCACCACCCTCACTGCAAACAACTTCCTCCTAACATACTGGTTCAATTTTCCCTCTGCCACTTCAAACCCATTGCCCCTTGTCCTGACATTGCAAGACCTTGGCAATACTCCCTCCACAGCCTTCCTGGAGCCCCCTTCAGATCCTGGAAGGCTACTCTAAGGTGTCCTGGAAGCCTTCTCTTCTCCAGGCTGCAGAGCCCAAATTCTCTCAATCTGTCCTCACAACAGAGCTGCTGCAGCCCCCTCAGCATCTTGGTGGCTTCCTCTGGACTGGCTCCAACACTTCCATGTCCTTCCTGTGCTGGGGGCTCCAGAACTGCACACAGGACTGCAGGTGGGCTCTGAGGAGAGCAGAGCCAAGGGGCACAATCCCCTCCCTTGCCCTGCTACCCACACTGCTCTTGCTGCAGCCCAGCACACAGTTGCTGTCTGGGCTGCACTCACACTGCAGCCTCATCTGGAGCTTTGCATCACCCCACACTCCCAGGGCCTGTTCCTCAGGGCTACTTTCATCCATTCCCCACCCAGCCTGGAGTTGTGCTTGGCATTGTACCTACCCAGGTGCATGTGAATTGTCTGTGTGCTGACTCCAAGTTTTCTCCAATGTGTATTATTTTTATAATGTATAAGCACATTTTGAGTTGTATCAGGTGGGGACTGTTTTCTCTATCAGATACTCCATGCAGGAAAATAGAAGAAAATTGAATGTCTGCTGGGGAGGGCAGGGAGTGGGTGGAATTACTGGAACCATTTTTTAATCCTAATTGCTTCCTAGCAGCATTGGTTTTCTATACTGATAGATCTGACACCACTGGATCCAACGACAACAAAATAAGTAATTCCAATCACATAAGGCTGGCAGGAGTTTTGAGGTCATTTTCTGCAAGCTGATCAATAAGAAGTTCACACTGTATAATCCACATTGGATTTATTCCTGTAATACATCTTAACTTCCAGTGTAGCAGTGGTTAATTGCTAATCCATATTCATTGAACAGAACAAAGGAGGACAGCAAGAGTAGATGCTTCAAGTAGCATCACATCAAAGGTGTAACTTCTGAGGCCGGCTTGTTGTTCAGATTGCTTGTGTTTGTGCATCTTCTGTCCCCTTGACTTCTGGAAGTCTTTAGGGATTATCAGAGGATTTCCTTCACTACACTTGGTGCTTTTATCAGCAGTGCCTGGAATTTTCAGAGACGTTAATTAGGCATTTTGAGCTGTGTTTATCTCTGTGATTGTAGTTATTGTCGATCATGACATACTTGAGTTTTAGGAGATTGTATTCTAGTAATTACTTCTGCAGAATACCCTTTCAAATGTCTCTCTCTTTCACCTGTCATGTATTAAACTTCCAGTGGAAGCTGCTGGGTTGTTCTTGGCACTGCGTAAGTTTCATTTGGAGGTTTACATTTCAGCACAGCATGTGAGGTTTAGCATACAGTTTGTAGCATTTAACCAATCACCCATTGAGTTAAACATGATATATATATTAAGGAAAAAAAGTCAAATAAAAAGGCCTTTCTTTGCCTGGTCAGCATTGGATGATGGTCTTGGTCCTCTATCATGTGCCCACTATGGACTGATCCCAGTTGAGTAGTGTTTTACCAAGTATCTGCCAAATGGCACAGCTGATTGCTAGAGGGCAGGGATCCATCCAGAGGGACCTGCACAGGCTGCAGAGCTGTGCCCAGGACAACCTTAGGACATTCAACAAGGCCCAGTGCAAGGTCCTGCTGCTGGGTAGACACAATGCCAAGCACAACTCCAGGTTGGGTGGGGAATGGCTGACAGCAGCCCTGAGGAACAGGCCCTGGGGGTGTGGGGTGATGAAAAGCTCAAAATGAGGCTGCAGTGTGAGTGCAACCCAGACAGCAACTGTGTGCTGGGCTGCAGCAAGAGCAGTGTGGGCAGCAGGGCAAGGGAGGGGATTGTGCCCCTTGGCTCTGCTCTCCTCAGACCCCACCTGCAGTCCTGGGTGCAGTTCTGGAGCCCCCAGCACAGGAAGGACATGGAAGCGNCCAGCACAAGGGGTAATGGGTTTGGATTGACAGAGGGAAGATTTAGACTGGATGTCAGGAGAAAGTTGTTTGCAGGGAGGATGGTGAGACACTGGCACAGGTTGCCCAGGGAGGTTGTGGCTGCTCCCTCCCTGGAGGTGTTCCAGGTCATGTTGGAGGAAACCTTGAGTGAGAGCTGTACTAGTGGGAGATGTCCCTGCCTATGGCAGGGGGTTGGAACTGGATGATCTTTGAGGTCCCTTCCAACCTTACCATCCTATGATTCTGTGTTTCTCTTCACTATTTCTTTTGCTTGTTTTATGACAAAGAAAATTATTTTAGCTTTCTATTTGCTAATGACTTGAGCTGTTAAAAGGTGAGGAAGAAGAGAGGGGTCATAGTAATCCATAAGTAAAGAACAGATATTCATCCTTACAGAAATGTGTTTTCCTCTGATCTTCTCTCATGTGCTTATTAGGGACTGATCCCAGTTGAGTAGAGCTCTACCAAGGATCTGCCAAATGGTTCTGAATGTTCAGAACCAGGTACAGAGATACATGAACCATTTCATGCATTGTTTTCTCTCCGCTATTTCTGTTGCTTGTTTTGTAACAAAGAAAATTATTTTAGCTTTGTACTTCTGTTAGGGTTTGAATCTGGCTTATAAATGAATTGCAACAAGGCTAATATAAAAATATCTGATATTTTATTATTAAAGAAATTTCCCCAACTTATTTACAATTCAAACACAGATTCCAACATGCGGTCGGCAAAACTACCTTTGCAGAATGTGTATGTGTGTAATAAAATTAATGGAAATGATTTTAAGAGACAATTGGAAAAATGAACAGCTAGAAAGTCCTGCAGCACAAACTGCTGCTTTAAGATTGAATATAAACTTTCCCAGACTTCAAAAAAAAAAAAATAAAAAAAAATTTACTTACTTAGTGGAACCTCAGAATTAATAACTCGGAACTATAGACAGGAACTAGAAGTGAGGAAAGACGCAGTCCCTGCCACCTGAGGGGCGGTGATGCAGTGTGGCTCCGACGGGACGCGTCTGTTGTCAAGATGGCAAAGGTGAGGTAAATCCTCCGTGGCTCTCAGGAGGCTGTCGGAGCGGTCAGCCCCCGGGCTGGAGCAGTACGATTATTTGCGAGGCTCCGTAAAGGGCTCGACTGTTTGCCCCGGGGCTGTTTTCTTGGGCTCAGCCAGCATCAAACGGTCTGGGGCTGGGCTGAGCTCAGACGGGCAGTTGTACCCCAGCGTGGGGCGAGCTCTGCAGCCCTCTAGTTCAGCGCTGCAGTCAACCAGGGTCCGGTCTGCCGTTTGTGGGGAAAAGGCAAGTCCCCCGCTGTGTGATGCCGAGCAATGCCAACAGGTAACAGACACAATAACAACCGTAGAAGCAGCTAACAAAATGAATTGATTTGAGTTTTTAAGAGTTTTGACCAATAGCAACAGACAAAAAACATACCTGGAGCCAATCCCAAGTCACCTCACCAAAAAAGTGAGATGCATGAGCCCAGCACCATGATCTTTGATTACTGGTCAGCAAAGCAGAGTGTATGGTGACCCCAAATACAGAGTTCTGTGGCAGACTGGAAGGTGCCAAGGCTTTTGTCTGCTTTCCCACTTCTTCCACCTGGGGAGAAGGGAGGCAGCAGAGGCAAGATGGGCATTCAGGTGTAATTTAGACCCTCCACCACAACTTGCTAGTGACTTGAGCTGTTGATAGGTGAGGAAGAAGAGATGGGTCATAGCAATCCATAAGTATAGAGCAAATACTCATCCTTGTAGAAATGGGGGTTTTTTTCCTCTTAATTTTTTTTTTTCTATGAGCTATATTCTCCAGAATTTATTAACAAGAGGGGGGGGGGGGGGGGGGA
>VWZE01020747.1:30427-40571 GCA_013396675.1 Eubucco bourcierii
CCTACTCCAAGGTCTCTTGGAAGCCTTCTGTTCTCCAGGCTGTAGAGCCCCAACTCTCTCAGCCTGTCCTCAGAGCAGAGCTGCTGCAACCCTTTCAGCATCTTGGTGGCCTCCTCTGGACCCACTCCAACAGTTCCATGTCCTTCCTGTGCTGGGGGCTCCAGAACTGCACACAGGACTGCAGGTGGGCTCTGAGGAGAGCAGAGCAAAGGGGCAGAATCCCCTCCCTTGCCTTTCTGGGCACGCCTCACTTGATGCAGCCCAGGAACTGCTGCATCAGTGGTGGTCTTAGAAAAGACCTTGAAGATCAGAGTCAACCTCCAGCCTAACAAAACCATTCTATAAATAAATGTTGAGGTACTCTTAGTGGTTTTTAAATGCATAATCCTCTCTTTGTTCAGTGATGTGAAGTCAGAATGTGTGATGGCTTTGAATCACTGAATGTTAGAGTGACTCAGGAGTACATTTCCAGTCCAGCATGTGGGTAGGAGCAGGGCACTCTGACAATTGGTTATGCTGAAGGCACAAATAGACGCTTGTGCAGACTTTCACACTATTAAGGCACACAGATAGTGTGACAGGACATACATCAGGAGCTTCAGATGAGAGATTGGCCAGCTCTTATACCTGACTTCTGGTGATACATTTAATCTAAAAGCTCTTTTTGACATATTGGACAATAGTGAGCTGTTCTTGAGAATTTTAAGTGGAAGAAAGGGAGACCAAGATAGGTCTGTCACAGGCTGAGGAGGTGGTGCAGCTTGCTTCAAGCACTCTCTCTGGCAGAAGAAAAATAGAAAATATATAAAGGATGTAGTGCATGAGCTCTATTTTTCAACTGCACTCTTGTCTGTTGTGTTGATTAATGTCATCTTCCCAATAGATGCTTTCTGTTTTATTTGTATCCTGCCTTCTTTGAATGCTCTCATGCATTTAAATGAACAGGGAGGCTCATTCTATTCTTTTCCCTCACAAACCAAAAATTTGTCCTTTTTTTTTTTCTTGTGTAATTCACAGAATTATAGAGTGTTAGGGACAGGAAAGGACCTGGAAAGCTTATCCAGTCCAACCTCCCCTAAACCAGTCCAACCAGTCCAACCAATCCTAGCTGCAGTTCTAACTAAAGCAGATCACACAGAAACTCATCCAGGCAGGTTTTGAATACGTCCAGAGAAGGAGACTCCACAACCCTACCTGGGCAGCCTGTGCCAGTGCTCTGATACCTTCACAAGAAAAAAGTTTCCCCTATGGGACTTCCTATGCCTCAGCTTCCACTTACTGCTCTTTGTCCTGTCATTGGGCGTCACTGAGCAGAGCCTGGCTCCATTCTCTTGGCATTCACTTTTCACATACTTAGAAATTAGGTCACCCATCAGTTGCCTTCTCTTCAGACTGAAGAAATCCAGCTCCCTCGGTTGCTCCTCCTAGGGAAGATGCTTCACTCCCTTAAACATTTTTCTGCACTGGTTAAGGAAGTTGGAGCATGGAAAGCTGCTTAGCTTCCTTCAATCCAGTCATCAAAGGAGGTATATTACTTGAAGGGAAGGGACATGAAGCCACAGAGGAAGACCTGGAAGAGGCAGCAGTGTGCTAAGAAGTTCTGTAATACTCTACCTGAGAACTGAGCAAGGCTTGAAGCTCTGAAAAGCTTCAGGAATAATTGTTGTTGTGCTGGTATGCCATAATCAAGAGGCTCTCAGAATCCATCTGTTGGCAAACATAGCAAGAGATGGTTGTGTTGTCTATGGCTCTCCTAATTCCCTGCTCCTATACTTCAGAATGTGGCTGTTAACAGGTAAACAGAGCCAGCAACCAATAAATGGGAAAGAGTAGACAACTCTGAATGTTAAAATTGCCCAGTTGTGTTCCAAGCACGTGTCAGGGAGCACAATTAAATATTGGCAACTGTCCTACCTCTGACTTTGTATTTATTGGGTTTTGGTGTTTTTTTTTTTTTTTTTCAAAATGCAGATCACCACTTCTAGGAATGTAAAGAAAGTAAACCAAAACTATTCAGAGGTTCACATGTGCATGGGACACAGCAATTTTCCTAGGTACAGCATCACACTCAGTACCTCTGTAGCAAAAGCTTTTTCCAAGGGCTCTTTGTGTTTCTAGTTATGAATTAATTGCCTTTTTTTTCTCCTCTCTCCAAATGCAGTAACCATTGTAAGAGCATCTCTAATAGCTGATGCTCCCTCATTATTCTCTTTCTTGACAAGCCTATTGTTTTGGTTCTGTGGCAGCAGAACATTTACCAGTTTTGACTTGCAGTAATGCAATTATAGAAGTTACTTTATTACTGAGACTATGTCATGAGGAGAGCATTGTTTGGTTTGAAAAAGAGGAGGCTGAGGGGAGGTCTCATTGCTGTCTGCACCTACCGGCAGGGGTGTTGTGGAGAGGCTGCTGTGGGTCTCTGGAGAGAGATCAAGGGGGAATGGCCCCAAGCTGAGGCTGGGGAGTTTTAGACTGGACATGAAGGAGAAGATTGTATGGTTGGAGAGGATGGTAAGGTTGGAAGGGACCTCAAGGATCAGCTAGTTCTAATCCCCTGCCATAGGCAGGGACACCTCCCACTAGTACAGGTTACTCAAGACCTCATCCAATCTGGCCTTGAATGCCTCCAGGGAGGGAGCAGCCACAACCTCCCTGGGCAGTCTGTTCCAGTGTCTCACTACCCTCTCTGTAAAGAACTTTCTCCTAACATCTAATGGTCAGGGACTGGAATGAACTGCCCAAGGAGGTGGTGGAGTCACCCACTCTGGATGTACTTAAAACGGTGGTTTAGATGTGGTGCTTGGGGCTATGGTTTAAGTTGAGTCTTGTAGAGTAGGGTTCTATGTTGGACGTTTTGATCCTGGGAGGCTTTGCCAACCTGAGTGTTGCTGTGGTTCTGAAGGAAATCTGAAGTGCAAATTCTGCTAAATAGTGTACTAAGAAGGCATGGAAAGTTGGTGGCAAGAGAGTACTTCCAGCTTCTCATGTCCAAGTCATGAATGTGATTTGTTGCTCCTGAGGGGCTTTGCCAACTTGGATGTGTCTGTGATGCTGTCATTCTGTAAGAAGCTGCTGAACTACTGAGAATCAGGTACTTACCTTTTTTGTGGGTTTATTTTTTCACTGTCATAGAATCATAGAATGGTAAGGTTGGAGGGGACCTTAAAGATCATTTAGGTCCAACTCCTTGCTATAGGCAGGGACACCTCCCACTAGTAGAGGTAATCTGAGCTATAGGTTTTCTCCAGGGAAAGTATTCATGGTAGTAGACTTTTTTTAACTCCAAAATCTCTGAAGACAGTTGGAATGGAAAATGTACATTGGTTTTATTTCTAAGGAGGAATTAAATAGTGGGGGAAGCCTCTGACAATGGTTATTATCTGCCAGTTGAACAAATGTTTGTTTATGAAGTACCACTGTGTTAGTGTGCTTTCACCTGGTGTCATGGGCAAAGACAGGCACTTCCATGCACTGATTTTCATTTGCCATTTTAAGTCTTGTTCTTCAGAATCACAGCAGCACCCAGGTTGGCAAAGCCCCTCAGGAGCACCAAGCCCAACCTAGAACCCTGCTCTACAAGATTCACCTTAAACCATAGCCCCAAGCACCACAACCAAACCACCTTTAACACATCCAGGGTGGGTGACTGAAGGTGTTCATTAATCTTTGTGGTTTAGAACATTTGTGTCTTAGCAATTTGTGTTGTATAGCCCTGGTGCTAAAGAGAAGTCCTTGAGTGTTTCAGCATCCTTGAACTAAAATGCTTCCTTTCAGACATTGTTTTGGCAGCAGCTTTAAGATGCTTGCTTGTCCCTGAAGCCAGCTGTATGCTAAGTTAATGCTATCTCATTTTATCACTTCCTATTGCTCTTCTATTTCCCTCCTGTGTCAATATATTGAAAAATTACAACATTTCTTCTTCTGTATGCTGCTGAGATTCAGGATGGTTTTGAGTTTTGACTGTATGCAATAGATAGTTTAGGAAGGAAGTTGTACTGGTGATAGGAGTAGAATCTGAAGGTCAACCTTATCTTAATAGTCACTTTTACAGCTCTCCTATGAGGACAGGATACAAGAGTTAGGGCTCTGCAGCCTGGAGAAGAGAAGGCTTCCAGGAGACCTTAGAGTAACCTTCCAGGATCTGAAGTGGGCTACAGGAAGGTTGGGGAGGGACTGTTGACAAGGTCTTGTAATGACAGGATGAGAGGCAATGGGTTTGAAGTGGCAGAGGGGTGATTGGAGGTGGATGTTAGGAGGAAGTTGCTTGCAGTGAGGGTGGTGAGACACTGGCACAGGTTCTCAGGGAGGTTGTGGAGCACAGAATCACCCAACGTGATCAAAGATCACGTTGGGTGATTCTGTGCTCCACAACCTCCCTGGAGGTGTTCAAGACCAGGTTGGATGAGGCCTTGAGTGAGCTGTACTAGTGGGAGGTGTCCCTGCCTAGGGCAGGGGATTGGAACTAGATGATCCTTGAGGTCCCTTCCAACCTTTGCCATTCTATATGGGAGGAAAAGATATTTGTCAATTCACCACTTCAGATTTTATAGACAAACCAGAATATTTTCCTTCTATTGCCATGAGAATCACACATCAAAACCTGTGGTGTTTTTTTCAATGCAGTGCATTTTACCTTTATTAAGTAATTGAAAGGGAGTATGTTTTGTACTCTTCTGCTCAACAGTGCTTATGGGTCAATGTAAAGAATCCCAAGGACAAAAAGATTGTAGCTGTCATATAAGCCCACCTGTTTCTAGATACTGTAATGGAATATCCCTCACCCAAAAATGTATTTACACTTCTTTTTTTTTTTTTCCTTGAATCTTTAGTGCTTCTGCTAACCTGCCTTATTTTTGATTTGAAGAGCTCTGAGCTGTCCAACAGACAAGACATGTGTGTGAGAATCAGGCATTAGGAATTGGCAGCTCATTTCAGGATTCCAGAGTGTTCAGACAGAGTCTTTATTTAGGAGGGCATTTAGTGTAGAAAAGGTAAATCTCTTCAAAGCAGAAGTATGTTTAGCTTGAAGCATGAAGTTAAACATACATGATCCTGCAAAGCAACCCAGTATCTGCCAAAATGAGGAATTGTGCCACTAAGAAGTATCTAAAAGCAAACTGCTAAAATCTATTTTAAAAAAATAAAATATCTCATGAAATTATCACAAATTAAAAAAAGAAAAAGAAAAACAAAACAAAAACAAAAAAAATCACCACCAATAGAAAAAAAAGAAAGAAAAAACCAAGAGAGGGAAGGAAAAAACCTAACTAACAAAAGCCAAATGTCAACCAACCCCTAAAGAAAGAAAGAAAAAGCCAAGGGGGGGAATTAAAAAGAACAAAAAACCCAACTAACAAAAGCCAAACATAAACTAACACTGAAATAAAGAAAGAAAAAACCAAGGGAGGGGAGAAAAAAAAAATCCCAACTAACAAAAGCCAAATATTAACCCCAAAAGAAAGAAAGAAAAAGCTAAGGGAGGCAAGGAAAAAAAATCCCAACTAACAAATGCAAAATATGAACCAACCCTGAAAGAAAGAAAGAAAGAACCAAGGGAGGGAAGGAAAAAAAAACCAGCTAACAAAAGCCAAATATGAACCAACCCTAAAAGAAAGAAAGAAAGAACCAAGGGAGGGAAGGAAAAAAAAACCAGCTAACAAAAGCCAAATATGAACCAACCCTAAAAGAAAGAAAGAAAGAACCAAGGGAGGGAAGGAAAAAAAGCCCAGCTAACAAAAGCCAAATATGAGCCAACCCCAAAAGAAAGAAAGAAAGAGTGAAGGGAGGGAAGAAAAAAACAAACATCTAACAAAAGTCAGATATCAATCAACCCTGAAAGAAAGAAAAAGTTAAGGAAAGGAGGAAAAAAATCCCAACTAACAAATGCCAAATATTAACTAACCCCAAAAGAAAGAAAGAAAAAAACCAAGGGAGGGAAGACAAAAAAACCCAGCTAACAAAAGCCAAATATCAACCAACCCCAAAAGAAAGGACATGCTGAGGGGGGAAGGAAAAAAAAAACCTCAACTAACAAAAGCCCAAAAACCAAGTATCAACCAACCAACCAAAATGAAAACTGAAAAGAACAAAATATCAACTCAGAGAAAAGAAAAATCAAAGAAACAAAAAGTAACAAAACCCAAACCCAACAACAAACCAAGCCTCTACCTCCTCCCCACTGCAACCAACCAACCAACCAGAACACAACAAAGCAAAAGCCCAGAGAGCCCAAAATCAAGAGGGGGATATACATGGAAATATTTTGGTGTTGCAGATGAGCAAATATGAGAGGAAGGTTTAAGAAAATGGAAATGCAGGTCTAGTGGAGCAACACTGGGAAGTGAGTTTTGCCTGGTGTAGTTAAAAAGCTAAGAATTAGGCAGGAACTCTTAACTCCATCTCTGCTGTTGTTTCCCCCTGCATTACTGGCTTGTAGCCTACTTGATTTAACTCATTTTGCTCTCCAACAGTCTTATTTCTCAAGGTCAGTGCTTATCACTCCTGTGGACTTGAGGTATCATAGAATGAACTAGGTTGGAAGAGAGCTCCAAGCTCATACAACTCAACCTATCACCTAGCTTTAGCCAATCAACACTGAGAGAAGTTTTGCCTGCTGTAGTTAAAAAGCTAAGACTTTGGCAGGAACTCTTAACTCCATCCCTGCTGTTGTTTCCTCCTGCATTACTGCCTTGTAGCCAACTTGGATTAACTCATTTAGCTTTCCAGCAGTTTCACTTGTCAAAACCGATGCTCTTCCCTCCGATGGATTTGTGGTATCATTGAATGAACCAGGTTGGAAGAGACCTCCGAGCTCATACAGCCCAACCTATCACTCAGCCCTAGGCAATCAACATTGAGAGGAGAGAAGTTTTGCCTGGTGTAGTTAAAAAGCTAAGATTTAGGCAGGAGTTCTTAACTCCATCTCTGCTCTTGCAGTGCCCTGGGTTGCTGGCGTGCAGTGCCCTGCAATTAGATCATTTTGCATTCCAACAGTGTCACTTCTCAAGTCCAATGCTATTCCCTCCTATGGATTTGTGGTATCATTGAATGAACCAGGTTAGAAGAGACCTCCAGGCTCATCCAGGCCAACCTATTGCCCAGCCCTAGCCAATCAACATGGAGGAGTTTTGCCTGGTGTAGTTGAAAAGCTGGGAATTAGGCATGCTCTGATGGAATTATTGGAGAGAAGCAGTTACTAAGAAATGAAGTATTTCAGACACATGAAGCCTGTGAGAGCTGCTGGGTCATTGGGCTCACCAAAGAGCGAAGGGAGCACTGAAGGTGAATCAGGTTCCTGCTGCAAAGCTAAGTGACTCGTAGCTCTCTTCAAAAAACCTAAATTAAAATGTCAGAGAAGGCACTTGAACAACATTTAGCAGAAATAGGAGAGGTCCAGAGAAGGGTGACAACATAATTACAGACCTGAAATGGCTTTGTAAGGGGGATAGATTGGGAATGATTAAAACCTTTTTTTTTTCAGTGTGGTAAAGGGGAGCAAAATGAAACATTAAGAATCACAGAAATATTTGATTAAATAAGAACAAAATTCATATTTATTCCTTTTATAACTGAACATGGCCTCTTTCATCAGAGCATAAAAAGAGTCTGGGGAACTCAGTGCCACAAGCTGTGGAGCATTGGATGGTTTGTGATTTGGGCATGCTACATAAAGTCTGATTTTGTAATAGATGGAGTCAAAGAGATGTAGAAATTTCCTTACATCCAGCCTAAGACAGCAGCATATTAAGCTGGATAATGGTGATTTTTGTTTGTTGGTTTGTTTTTGTTTAAGTGGCTTATTAGAATCATAGAACGGTGAGGTTGGAAAGGACCTCAAGGATCATCTAGTTCCAACCCCCTGCCATAGGCAGGGACACCTCCCACTAGTACAGCTCACTCAAGGCCTCATCCAACCTGACCTTGAACATCTCCAGGATGGGAGCATCCACAACCTCCCTGGGCAACTTGTGCCAGTGTCTCACCACTCTCACTGCAAACAACTTCCTCCTAACATCCACTTTCAATCTCCTCTCTGCCAGTTCAAACCCATTGCCCCTTGTCCTGGTATTACCAGACTTTGTCAGTAGTCCCTCCCCAGCCTTCCTGTAGCCCCCTTCAGATCCTGGAAGGCTACTCTAAGGTCTCCTGTAAGCCTTCTCTTCTACAGGCTGCAGAACCCCAACTCTCTCAGCCTGTCCTCATAGCAGAGCTGCTGCAGCCCTCTCAGCATCTTTGTGATTATTTTATTACAGAATTTGAGAAATTTCCCTGAAGTACCTGCTAGAAACCTAGACAGAGGAGTAGATGAGAAGCAATATTAGTTCTAACTAATGTGCAGGCTCCCTGCGGGAATTATTATTTGACATACAAGAAGCTGGCAATTTAGTTTCAGTTCACCTAATGAGGTTAAGAATGTGGCTGTGTGTAGTTTGCTCACATCTTTTCATAAACTGCCTCTTGACATTTTATTGTATATTGCCTCTTGCCTGTGATGAAGTTCTGCACCCAAGCCCTAGGTGAAATGCAGTTCAATATATATATGTGTGTGTGCGTGCAGTAGTGCATAGATGTTTCTATGTGTACATGATGTGAGGAGAAACCAGGAGTCGGCTACATGACTGCCTCTTAACTACATTTCTGCTGTTGATATCCCATGTATTACTGGCTTGTAACCAACTTTGATCTCATTTTACATTCTAACAGTCTTACTTCTCAAGGCCAATGCTTTCCCCTCCTATGGAGCTGTGATTATCATAGAATCGACCAGGTTGGAGAGATCTCTAAGCTCACCCATCCCTAGCCAACCAACCAGACCATGGCACTATAAGTGCCCCAGCCAGGCTTTGCTTCAACACCTCCAGGGACACCAACTACACCACCAACCTGGGCAGCCCCTTCCAATGCCAATCACTCTTTCTGCCAACAACTTCCTCCTAACATCCAGCCTAGACCTCCCCTGGCACAAATTCAGACTGTGTCCCCTCCTCCTGTTGCTGGGTGCCTGACAGAAGAGCCCAACCTCACCTGACTACAACCTCCCTTCAGGGAGCTGCAAAGAGCAATGGGGTCTGCCCTGAGCCTCCTCTTCTGCAGGCTGCACACCCCCAGCTCCCTCAGCCTCTCCTCACAGGGCTGTGCTCCAGGCCCCTCCCCAGCCTTGCTGCCCTTCTCTGGACACCTTCCAGCACCTCAACATCTGTCTTGAATGGAGAGGCCCAGAATTTGGCACAGCACTCAAGCTGTGGCCTGAGCAGTGCTGAGCACAGGGGCACAAGAACCTCCCTGCTCCTGCTGGCCACACTGCTACTGAGCCAGGCCAGGATGCCCCTGGCTCTGCTGCCCACCTGGGCACACTGCTGCCTCATAGAATCATAGAATGGTAAGGTTGGAAGGGACTTCAAAGATCATCTAATTCCAACCGCTAGACATAGGCAGGGACACCTCTCACTAGCACAGGTCACTCAAGGCATCTTCCTCCAACCTGGCCTTGAACACCTCCAGGGAGAGAGCAGCCACAACCTCCCTGGGCAACCTGTGCCAGTGTCTCACCACCCTCACTGCAAACAACTTCCTCCTAACATCCAGTCTAAATCTCCTCTCTGCTACTTCAAACTCTTTGCCCCGAGTTCTGGTATTGCAAGACCTTGGCAACAGTCCCTCCCCAGGGAGGCCCCCTTCTGAAACTGGAAGACTAATCTAATTTTGCTGCATCTTTTCCTGATTTGGAGACTCCTTAGATGGGAATCATCTGGAAATATGTATGTTGCTGGAAAACCACAAATGCTGTCTCTGCCCTCTTGAGATGGGAATGATCTAGGAGGGTAGAGATAGTAATGCTGGTTTTCTACACTCCTGTAATGCTTGTAGTCAGGTAGCTTCATTTCTTCATCACATATCATTTATGGTCACCCACCTTGAAGTCATGGAAGTCTTTATTTGTAAGAATCATAGACCTGAATCATAGAACTATGATGATAAGAACTATGATGATAAGAACTCTTTATATTTGTATTTAATATTTAAATATGCCCTGTGCATATTTGTTTAATATACCTGTGAAGGTTTGGGAGTTCCCCCACCCCCACACACTTTGTAAAATGACCCAGACTAGCACTCAGTCGGCTGGAAGTTAAATGATGAAGCT